>VZTO01005511.1:81708-114527 GCA_013400615.1 Syrrhaptes paradoxus | reverse complement strand
AGGACTTGGGGGTATTGGTGGATGAGAAGATGAACATGAGCCGGCAGTGTGCGCTTGCAGCCCAGAAAGCCAACCATGTCCTGGGCTGCATCAAGAGAAGCATTAGCAGCAGGTCAAGGGAGGTGATTCTCCCTCTACTCTGCTCTCGTGAGACCCCACCTGCAGTACTGTGTTCAGATGTGGGCCCCCAACATAAAAAAGACCTGGACCTGTTGGAGAGAGTCCAGAGGAGAGCCACAGGGAACTGCTGGAGAGAGTCCAGCGCAGAGCCACAAAGATGATTAAGGGAATGGAGCACCTCCCTTACGAGGAAAGGCTGAGGGAGCTGGGTCTCTTCCAATCCCTAACATTCTGTGATTCATGCTGGAGAAGGACTCTCAACGTGAGAAAGGGACTCCACATGGCAGCTGGGAAAGACTGTGAGGAGGAAGGAGCAGCGGACAGACTGAATACCCCACTCCCTACCCCCCTGTGCCACCAGGATGGAGAGAAGGTACAGAACAAAGACTTTGGGCTTTGGGAAGAAGGGAGGGGTGGGGGAGAAGTGCCTTTTTAAGATGTGGTTTCTCTCTTTCAATATCTTGCTTCTTGTTGTAAATAGTTAATAAATTAAGTTGTTTTCTTGTTCTTCCCAAGTTGTGTCTGTTTCTTGCCCACGACCCTGAGGGTGAGTGAAACCCTCCCTGTCCCTGCCTCAGCCCACCAGGTGTTTAGCAAAAACTGTCCCCGTGGCTTTATAAACCACAACACCATGGCAGGGGGGTTGGAACTTGATGATCTTTAAGGTCCTTTCCAACCCAAACCATTATTATATTATTATTATATTCTATGAAACTTAAGAAATCAATTTATATTGATACTTTTGAGCATTGAAAACTCTTATGACATCTGTATGTATACTATTGAATTGTAAAATCAACTCACATTCATTCTTATGCATAAATCTGCAGGTTCAATTGTAAGTTTGAAACAAGACACTGTACTCAAAATTGCTGTGTTAGTTTTCCCCAAAAATTATCAGAAGAAGAAAAAGAATATTGCTAGTTGCAGGGTTCTATTACAATTAATGTCAAGGTCTCTCAGATAAGGTATAACATGCAGCTCATGGAAAAGTTGTTTTGCTTTATATGGCAATTTAAAAACCTTTCAAGATTGCTTTTAATTCAGCACAATGCTGCTTCTCAATGCAGCACTAGATTCAGAGTCATAACCAACACATCCAATGTCTTACAACGGTGAACTGGATGTCTTGAAGCAAATCCAGTGCTGCAAAATAATTTATACCTTGGCTAGTTAAAAAAAAAAAAAAAAGACACAAAAGTATGTCATAAAAGCATATTGCAAGCTATTTCTCATGGCTGAGAGTGTTCCTACTTGCCCATAGCCATCATAGAGGGATTTCTCTTATCCTGCTCTGCATTCATGGCCATTAGCTTGCAAAAACTACAGCTATTATAGGCAAGTTATTAGATTCCAGTATTCCAAAAGGCCACAGAAGACAGTTGTATAAAAGCAGAGCAAATAGGTAATCTTTTCACTATTACATTTTTAATAATTCCTCCCACACTTACACCAGACTAAGACAAAACAGAACCCCTGTCAAACTGATAACACTTATGAAATGATAACATATTTGAGACTACAGTATAGTATGACTAAGTTACCTACATTTCTGGAATTCTGAAAATAACCTGTTAACTACACACAGCTTAGTTGGTAGTATTTGAAGGCAAAACCAAGCCTCACTCATGAAGACCTTCATCTATAGAAGTAGTTAATTAGCTTCTGCTGTGCTATTCAGACTTAAATATTAAACTTCTTAAGAGTTACTAACATCACTACATTGCTGTCAGCATCAAAATAAAATACAGGGAACCTTCACCTCTGAAAAAGGTGTGTTTTTCCTATCCTGGCAGCTGTATTGTATAGAACTTCACCTGAGGTAAGGGAATCAGTAATCAAAAATGAGAAGCAGAACATGGACTTCAGTTGGGTACCTGGTGAGAACTTTTGAGGGAAAAGTCAAAAACAAAACTGAAAAGTATGAAGGAAAAAAAAAAAGCCAAAACACTTCAAAAAGTAAAGGGCCTTGTTGCTAGCAATGATTGCTGAAGAGTGCACAGAAGTTTTTTGCTTTTTTGTTGTTTTCTGTTGCTTTGGTTTTGTTCGGGTTTTTTTTCTTTATTTTGGTTTTTAAATAAAACTGTCTTGTAAGCCTTATGCAGAGTTCTACAGTTTAATAATTTAGCCCATGGATGATGCTTTATTAACGGCATGCATCAGAAGTTATCACCAGAAAACTGGATAGAAGCCCAGATGTCTGCTTTAAGGCCATTTTTATTTCCTACATTTTCAAAACACTGCATGGTGCTTTAGCTGCATGACTCAGATGAACTTAATGAGAGTCATGCAGCTCTGCCTGCATACACTGCTTTGAAAACAGTGAAATACTGTTTTGGGTTCTGTTTTTCTGAAGCTCTCCCTGGAGTGATTTAAAAGCTGCTTTTTCCTCTCAATCTTTTCTCTAAAGGTCTTCTACACATCACATCATCGTGTCTGACACAGATAAATAGCTGAAAACTTTGGACACCTCATTTTTCAAAGACACCAGTACTCGAGAGTTTGTGTGGTACCATGAAACCAAATAGTAAACAGACAGGCACTTATATTCAATTAATTTTGCATGTGTGCTCAATTGAACTGCAATAGGTTACCTCAAATCAGAACACTACTGTGGGCACTGAACAGAGTTACAACTTGGTATCAACATATGTCATTTATTATGATTGATTACTACTTACTGTAAACCATTTTAATACCCACACATGATCAAACTTAATATAGGTTATTCAGGTTCAAATCAAAACTTCAATATATAGATTGTTTTACATACCACACAAATCTCTATTGGAAAGCCATGCCGTAAATCATAGATTAAGGAGAAAGAACCATATGATATGTATCATTTATAACTTATTTAAAAAATCATTTTGCTGTATTTCTGTTAACAACTTATAAGAATAATTTTGCTATATTCTCATCTTCTCAAATATTTTAAAAGATGTATTTCCTTTTTTTTCTTTCATTTTCTTTAAGCAGCAGCATTTTCCTTAATCTTTCCCCTTTCTTCCCTTATGAATTGCCTGTTTAAACAAGAGCCCCCCAGTCAGATGGCATTTCACAAATCTGCCTTCAGGTCCAAATGGACCAAGCCTTCTAACCCTTCAATTCTGCAATGACATTGCAGCAGAAGACTAAAGGAAAATATAGAGATTGTTACATTTTCAGTGCTCATATGTTATAGAAATAAATGACACAAGACACCATGTAAATCCTTAACAACTTTATAACAAGTTCTGAGAGAAAGGACCTGCCTGCAGAAGGTGTGCCCGGGTGGAGCTCCTGCAGCAGGTGGCCAAGATGCAGGAGGTGGTGAGAAGGCTGCAGAGCATCAGGGAGACTGAGAAGGAGCTAGATAGCTAGTTCCAAGCAGAGTCTTGCCATGGACCCACAGCCTACGGCCAAACAGCCAAGAACTCTCCCACTGGCACACATGGAAAAGAGGGGGGGCCAATAATACAGAAGGATGGAAGCTTGTAACAGCAAGGACCAGCAAGAGGAAAACTTCCCCCCAAGCCTGAAGCGCCCTTGCAGAACCTCTTCACTGCTCTGCAGACTGAAGAGGAAAGACCTGTCACATCAGGAGAGTTGCTGGAGCCGAGCTCGATCTGCTCCTTGGATAACAACCAGGACATCTAAGAAAATGCAACAGGTGATCGTAGCAGGAGATTCTCTTATAAGAGGTACAGAGACACTAATTTGCCAACCTGACCCACTCTCCTGAGAGATGTGCTGCTTACCAAAGGCTCGTATCAGGGATGTCACTGAAAGACTACCTAGCCTCGGATGGCCCACTGGCTTTTATCTGCTGCTTTTGTTTCATGGGAGCACCAGTGATACAGACTGAGGAGTACCAAGAAGGATTACAGAGCCCTGGGAGAGGCGGTAAGGTAATCTGGGTGTAGGTAGTTTTCTCATCCTCTGGGGCAAAGGGGAGGGGTATAAAAGGGCCAGCCAAAGCTGGCAAGTCAACAGATGGTTACAGGAGTGGTGCCACAGCCAGGGGTTTGGCTACTTAGACCACAGAACTTGCTTTGAGAAACCTGGTCTACTGGGGGTTGACAGGGTCTATCTGTCAGAGAAGGGGAAGAGCATCTTCGGCCATAGGCTTGCCAACCTGGTGAAGGGGGCTTTAAACTGAAGTTGCTGAGAAAGGGGAACCTCAACTCATCCTACTCCTACCAGTTTGATGAGTGCCAGCAATAGATGCCCAGAGCCTGGAGAAGGATCACAGGTCAGCAGGACAGCACCTGAAGAGCAGCACAAAGGACAAAAAGGGAAATAAGGAAGACCCAGGGAACTACACGCCGGTCAGTCTCCCCTCTGTGCCCAGGCAAGATCATGGAGCATATCCTCCTGGAAACTATGCTAAGGCACACGGAAAACAAGGAGGTGACTAGGGACAGCCAACATGGCTTCACTACAGGCAAATCATGCCTGGCAAACTTGGTGGGCTTCTATGACAGGGCCACAGCATTAGTGGATAAGCGAAGAGGCTCCATAAGATTCATTTTCCTAAGGCTAAGATACTATTTCAGAAGATTTTATTAATATCACAAAGTTTAGTAAAGAATTAAATTCTTGTTTCAGATTTTGAGAAACAGCCACCAGAAATCCAAACACTGAAAGTATTAATTGCAATACCCATGTTCTACTATATTCCTTTTCAATTTTCATTAGCAACTGATTTCTTTTAAAGACGAGGGAAACTGGGAAATACCAAGTCTGACACACTGCAACTATATAGCCTCCTGCTGTACATACAAGGGGGATTTCAAAACAGCTTGG
Organism: Syrrhaptes paradoxus; assembly: GCA_013400615.1. Taxonomy (NCBI): domain Eukaryota; kingdom Metazoa; phylum Chordata; class Aves; order Pterocliformes; family Pteroclidae; genus Syrrhaptes; species Syrrhaptes paradoxus. The sequence continues at coordinate 109,619 of VZTO01005511.1, read as the reverse complement.
GAAACAAGCTTAGGCAAGAGTAATGCAAACACAGAAATAGCTCTTCTTTGAGAAATACATCAAGGATACAAAAGGACATGCGCATCCAAGTGAGTCAGTTCAAAATTCTTCTCAGGAAATAGCTGAAACTCCCTGATCATTAATAGACTATGTCAAGCTACTAATTCTCAGATGGAACTGTGCTGGATTTCCAGCTGTTTGAAATACTAAAGAGAAACCTGGAAGTCTGTTTTCATTTTGGTACTACTACAATTTTTATCCTTTTTTTTTTTGCCCTTCTCATCCCCAACATAGTACAACAGCTGTGACTGACAATTTCTATAAAGGTACCCTTTCTGCTTTATAACAGACAGTAAACATTTTACAAATGGTAAAGCAAGACATGCACATTTAATGTAGATGGAAACCCTTCATGGACTGGAAGGAAAAAAACCTACGAGTGCTACCGAACAACATGTGCATTTCTAGGAAAATACCTTAGACCCTCTAATTATTCTCTGATTTAGTTGCAATTAGTCTCAGATGATGCAGCAGAAAGCACTTGAACAACACTAATATTGCTCCAAATGATTTTTCAGGAATGGAAATTCCTAGAACAGTTTGACAAAACCAGATGGTTAGTGATTTTTGGGAACATACTAAAACAAAAACTTGGAATGTAAAAAGATGTTTGACTTTCTGTATTAAAGGGTTTTCTGATGATATAACTAATCAGAATATTTTTTTGCCTATTGCTACAAATTCAATGAATTGAGCATGAAATCCTGTAAGAAGATACATTACCGCTCCCATTACCGATATCAAAGCACAACTGCAACTAAAACAGTTTCTCTAATAGAAACGTGATTTCACATAGTTTCTACAGCATGTAAAAAAACTTACTTTTTCTTCTGCTATTATTTTTCAAAGCTGAAAGACTCAGTGGTGAGGCAAAGCTGTGGAATAAAAAGGGATTCTGTATTTTACCGTCTCAGCAGTGATTTGAAGAAGAAAGATTTAAGGAGGACTATACCCAGTATGCTGTTGCAGCTCCCAGCACAGGAGCCAGATACGTAACAGCGCTGGCTTAGAATGAGTCTTTGTCTTCTCAAAGATGACACTGCTGCAGGACCCAGGCACCCAACGGAGGAAACGGCCAACCCTCAAAATTTACCCAGCTCCAGAATTGCTGACAAGAGTTGACAGACATTTTAAAATTTTATTTTTACAATGACACCTCAAAAGATTGTTCTCAGTACCAAACTCCATAAGACAAGGCCAGGAGAACTTCATATTTGCAATGGAAGCAGGAGTTATTTAAATACAATACAAAGGCCATTTTTTTATGGTATCATTCTTCATATACCATTAAGCAGGCAGTCATCTGCCAAAATTGCTTTTTGGAACGGGATACATACTCACTGCAAGAGTCTACTGTGATTGATGCCAGTGGAGGGCAGGGGGAAATAACTGAAGCCAGTCAGATGAAGGTCTGTTTCTCCTCATTGACTAGAATTATACAGCAATTACTTCTGTTCCAACAGAAGAGAGCAGACATTTCCTGCCCATCAGACCAGCTTCCAGCTATACCTCCAAATGGAGAAATATGATAATTACAGTTTCATTGGTCTTCATTATTATTAATGTGACAGTAGATGTAGGAGTATCGCTAGATTTTATATTATAGAAGTGTACACAGCAGCAACTTTTCTTACAAATGAGAAATTTAAGCAAGTGCCTGAGCAAAACCCCAAGCGGAATTTATTGTACCCAGTGTTTGTATCATTTACTGCTGCTTTGGGGCTGCAATAAAAACCTGTAGATTTGCTTCTTCATACAAAAGAAATAAAAAAAATTAGTGACAAATCTCAAATGAATACCAGTGTGGTTAAAGGGAGCACTGGAAACTTCTCATGAGCATGATTCCCCATCGACACACCAGTAAAATAAGTAGAAAGACAGACTCAGTCAACACAAATGAAAATCCACCCAAAACCCCCAAGTCAGTCACCAACACTCAGGTTACAATGCAGCCAGCTATGTGAAGAGTGACAGGCAACGACCAGAAGAATTATGTTGAGTGTGCGAACACCAGAGCTCTCGGGAGACCATCATTTACTGATCTGACAACCTGCTCTATAGGGAATGAAGGCAGACTGGAGGAAAAAAAAAAAAAGACAACCTCTAGATCCATGTAAAAATCAAGCTTCTGGACAGATACACCTTCGTGCTTGTGAGTAGCTCTCATGGAGTGTAGCTATCCCTGAGAGAAAGCAGAAGAAAACCATAGAAGTGTCATGCATTAGAAACCACGTAGGTATCAGCAATATATTTGTATAGCAAAACCAGCATGCTAAAAGTTGCATGAGTTTTTGGGTTACCCTTTTTTAAAGTGCAAACAAGGTAATAACTTAATTGCTGAAGAGGCAACAGACCTCCTCCTCAAGGAGAGAGATAAGTTGAAAAGGGAGAGGTTTGTGCCTATCCAAACGCTACCCCCCGCACCCCAACATGGGCTTTACAAACCCCACAGAGAGCCTTCACAGACCACCAGCAGGCACCCTCCTTTCTTCACCAAGCCCAAGAATGGAGGGTTTACCAGACTTACTTGTAATTTTTTATGTAGTCAAAAGACAAACACATAGATTTCCAATCCTAATCCTAATTTTAAAACGGTTTAGGTTTTCTCTCGTGCCTTCCCTAGAATGCTTCCTCAGCAAAATCTGCTAACTTAAAGATAATGGTAATTCTCATGTATCACATCCCTTGAAGCACTGTCCTGGTTTTAGGTAACAAATTCCTGCTTCTTCCCTAGATTTACCGCTCCTATTTTATTTCAACTCAGCATAAATTAGGAACTGCTTGAAAAATAGTAACTGCTTCCAGAGAGGCAAAGTCTGCCAGGACTTTCACTGCTATCATTCTATCACTCCTCCGTTGCAGGAATACCTTGTATTTTAGCACAAGCCAGCTCCTCCTTACTGCCCAGATGGCCTAATGCACATTCTTAAAGATCCCCCCCTCACATACCACAAATCACACACCATAAAATCCAGTAATTGTACATACATTCTTTTAAAATTATGGTCTCCCATGTATTCTCAGTTTGAGAGATCATAGTTTCTTTGTGCACGTGAACATAGGGAAACAGCTTCTTGTTCAGATGTGCCTTTGGGATCAACTACCACTTTTCAACTTCCTTCCCTCTTCCCCAGCCCTATGTTTGGGATGTCTTTGTGTAATGGATACCCAGACAGCCCAAAAGGGAAAAACTGGCTGATTATAGGTCCCTAAGAAGTTATGCTATAAGATCACTAGAAATACCATGAACACCAATTCACACCCTTCACCTGCTCTACCTCAAAAATTTTTGTCTTTTCTGCAGACACACAAGCAAAAGCTCCCACCTTAGCTTACTAACATAACATACACACTTCAGTCTGACAAAAGGCTGCACTTCTATTGGAAGAGCTGGTCCTACCTCTCGTCCAAGAACTCCTGTGTGCATCAGGAACATGATCTGGCTGAACTCTAACCTTAAACAGCTCATCCTGCAGCTGTGCAAACACTAGTGCCTTGGCAAGGAGGGGGGAAAAGAACAAGCTTCTAGGGAGATAGGAAGATCAGACTGCCTTTTTGAATGGCAGTGTGCGTTTACATCAGATTAAAGCACAGCCCGGTTCTGGATTCAAGTGATGGTGAACACACAGCCCAGTGATGGGCACAGCAACACGCATAGCACAGTTGGAGGGACTTGCACTTCCTAGGGGAAGGGGCACCTTGAAGGAGAGCACTACACAAAGCTCCCAGTGCAGAATGGTGCTGGACCCACCACCACAGCATGGCACAGTGCCACTGAGGCAGACGGCAGCAGGTAAACAAGAATTAATTATGCCACTATGGAAGTCACATCTTCAGATTTCCTAGATTTCATGCATTATATATTCAGTCACAACACTAAATAAAAGAAAAAGGGAAAGTAAAGCAAATCAATAATCTAACCCTATCTTGTCCATGAAGCAGGATGTATTAATAGGCATAAACACATTTCCAAGTAGTACAAAACCACATGTCATTTTGAACACTAATGAATGCCAGCTGACACTAAGCACAGACTGACTTGTCATATTGCTTAGCTGCTCCAGACACCTGTCACTCGTTGGCAACAAAAGGGAGAAAAGGTCAAGACACTATTAGTAAACCCAAAGGGGAGACTCACTTTTCTATCAAAATTGAACTTGACAGGAACCATCATCACAAATAACACAGAGAGGTTCAGGTGTTACTGGTTACTCGTGACTTACACTTCTGCAGCTACTGAGCCATCTACATATTTTAGTCAGTTAACATTAATAAAATCAATCTGCACTGTCATTTATTAATAAAGATAGTATTATTTGGTTTTTGGATGAGAATATACAGTATTAGATTTCTTTTCTTACACACATAGTATTTCTATAACTTATACAAAAATATATACACTTTGACTGAACCCCTGCAGACCTTAGATACAGCTAAGGCAAATATATCCCATCTTCTTGCTTTCTAAATCCTTAATTGCTTTTGCATGAATGCAAAGAAATGGAGCAAAAAGAAAGAAAGCAAAAAAAAGTTTTGTCACATTTGAAAACTGGCAGACCAAGTTTTTACCTCATTCAGTCTTCTGAAAGCATAAAGTCATCAGTGGTTATCCATAGCCTTGATTTGATGGGGCAGAGCCAGACTTGCAAACACAGACATGGATCAAGTCCACTTAGCTCTTGCTTTTCCACAGAATAGGTCCTTGTGCCTTTTGGGGCATAGTTCTGGGGTTTTAACTTAAGCTCAAAATTACTGACTATGCTGACGTTCATATTCAACATGCAAGTATACCCACAAATGCATTAAGATTATGGTGGTCTCAGCCTGAGACCATGGCAATCTGGGTGGGGGGGGGGGGGAAGCGGTAAATGACTAATTTTTGACATTTTCAGAAAAATAGGACTGTATAACTCAGATGTAATACTATCACTAGATAGCATGATTTCCTATTTCTACTGCATTTTAATATGTTCCAAACGATTTTGTTGAAAACAGCAAGTAGATATAAAAAGCAATGACATGCTCTCTAGGGCATATAAATAACCAAAAGCTTATAAATAGTCAAAGCTATCTGCGTCGTGTTCAGCATCTCAATAGAGGGGAAAAAAATAACCTGTTTGGGACAGGTTACTCAAAGCTGTTACTGTGTGCTATCAATTGAGTGATGCAAGATCCCCACACAGAAAGAGTTTCACAGGGGCACTGACTGATAACAATTTCTATACTCTTGTCCCCAGCCACAGAGCTCTAGCTCCTAACAGGACAGATATCCCTTGGGTCAAACTCAGTCAAACCACTGCTCCAGATTTGCACTGGGGACTGGACTGATCATGGAGGATATGGTGTGTTTTTTACCTCTGGCCTTGCTATGCTAAAAAAAATTTGGTTCAAGACCTTGAACTTGGGCAAGCAATAACTCCCAACTTATATTCTAGATTCTTTCCTTCACAAACATAAGATATATTTTAAATCCTGTATATGCACTTAAACTAGGTTACAGATGCCTTTTATAAATCCCAAAATAAAATAATCTCTAGTGGTTAATTAGTGAAAGTGGATAGAGATATTTTTATCATTACTGCTCGTCCAAGTGAAATGGCAAAATTATTTTCTAGCAGCATTTAAAAATGGAATCTGTATTCAGTTAAACTTTTTCTCTGCCCTAGCTTTTTGGCTCATGATCCTAAAAAAAAACCAAGAAACATCAAAATAATCAGCACCAGCTCAGTTCATGAAGCAGATACTGGAAAGAAAGAAATCCTATATTCAAAAATCTAGTAACACCATGTTTTTGAGTTAGTGTTTTAAAGGTTCTTGTAGCTGCCTGAGAAGCAGTATTAAGACAGTGAGAGTTATGAACTCATCACCTGCATGCATCTGTACTACAGGACACATTAGAAAATGTGTCAGTTAGAAACTTACATACTCCAGTGGTGCCTTCAAACAAGTCAGAGAAATGCCATATCGACAACTGGAAAAGCAAAGCTGACAGCAAGAGCTCTGTCAGACAGGAGCTCAGATAAGGATATCTTTTTTGCTTGACTTCCCAGGAACGAAGACACAACGTACTAGTAAAATACTTCAAGATGATAAAACTGAATACCGAAACACAATATTTCAAGGTACTCATGCTCAAGAAATATCAAGCCATATCAACCTTACTGCTGGGCAAGCAGCTGGCAGCCAGACAGGCTTCTATCCAGTTCGGACAAATGAAATGCAGCCCAGCAGACCAGCACGCGTTTGTTCACAAGCATACAAGAACAAACAATATCCTGGTACATGGCTTGGAACAAATAAACTCATTTCATTCCAAAGCACGGCCAAGAAAGTAGAAAATGTCTTCAATTACTATTCAGTAACTTCAGGGGGACTGCTCACAGTCTACCACACATTTCCACATGTGGGCTCCAAGTTAAATCTCATCATCAGTGAAATTACACAAAAGCACGACTCGCGAATAGATACTACACCTTCACTGCAATATTTCCAAATTCTCTGGCACCACCTCAAAATGCTTTGCAAAGAGCTGTGCAAAAAGAATTGCAAACCCCGCCTCACATCTAAACACCAGGGTAACATCCGAATTTAACTGCAGCAGATACAGTCAACTGAGTAAGAATAATTCCGTTTTTCTCTCCTCTGGAAGACTAACATTTTCCAAGTTGCATTAAGTTACAGAACATGCACACTCAAAGGGACATTTTAACACAAATGCCTCAAAGCTTCTAAAGCAGAGGATTAAACTCACTGTTCTGATTTGCCAGTCAGTCACTGGGGCCAGGGTCTATCACCAAGTCCTTTTTGGCAAAACGTTGCCTCATTTGTAAGCATTTGTATTACTGTTCTTAAAAGTATATTGCTGTACAAACACATTTTGAATGTAGCTATTTAGAGCAACGAGGTATAGGTGAAAAAGAGAAGAAACCCCCACACCAACATCCCAGCCCCACGGCTTCTGTCTAGTAAAAAGTAAAACAGACAAACCATATATACAATATGCATAGGACCTTACTCTATCAGTTTTTCCCATGTAAATAATGAATGAAGGGATGCCATCCAGAGGGACCTGGACAGACTGGAGAAGTGGGCCCATGAGAACCTAATGAGGTTCAACAAGGCCAAGCGCAAGGTGTTGCACTTGGGCCAGGGCAATCCCAGGTACTTGTATAGACTGGGGGAAGGACTCCTTGAGAGCAGCCCTGCGGAGAAGGACTTGGGGGTCCTGGTGGACGAGAAGCTGGATATGAGCCAGCAGTGTGTGCTCGCAGCCCAGAAGGCCAACTGTGTCCTGGGCTGCATTAAAAAAGGGGTGGCCAGCAGGGAGAGGGAGGTGATTGTGCCCCTCTACTCGGCTCTTGTGAGGCCCCATCTGCAGCACTGTGTCCAGGCCTGGGGTCCCCAGCACAGGAAGGACGTGGAGCTCTTGGAGCGGGTGCAGAGGAGGCCACTAAGGTGGTCAGAGGCTGGAGCACCTCTCCTATGAGGAAAGGTTGAGGGAACTGGGCTTGTTTAGCTCGGAGAAGGAAAGGCTCTGGGGAGACCTCATTGCGGCCTTCCAGTACTTGAAGGGAGCCTGTAAACAGGAGGGGGAGCGACTGTGTACGAGGGTGGAAAGTGATAGGACAAGGGGGAATGGTTTTAAACTAAGACAGGGGAGGTTTAGGTTAGAGATTAGGAGAAAGTTTTTCACCCAAAGGGTGGTGAGGCACTGGAACAGGTTGCCCAGAGAAGCTGTGGATGCCCCATCCCTGGAGGGGTTCAAGGCCAGGCTGGATGGGGCCCTGGGCAGCTGCTCTAGAGGTTGGCGGCCCTGCCCACAGCAGGGGGGTTGGAACTAGGTGATCTTTAAGGTCCTTTTCAACCCAGGCCATTCTGTGATTCTATGATTAAAGGAAGTCTATTTATAGTGGTATAGGCCAGATACAAAGAAAACCAATAGAGGCCTGAAGTATATATTTGTGAAGAGCTGTATTACCACATATACATCTAGGTATATATGGTGTCGTATTTTAAAAAAAGCTCTCTCAAAGTTACCCCCTTCAGTGCAGTAGAGCATACATTGATAAATCCAGCCTGAATGTGCTAAGCCCAAGTTATCCCCTGATAAGGTTTATTTGCACTTTTTTAACATTGAGACAGATTTGAAGTTTGGCTTTCTCTATACCCACAAGTACTGCCATATGCACTACTTCTCTTCTGGAAGCAGTCTATTGCAGTGCCTATTGAACCTGGTAGGTGTTATACCTGGAGATTTTGAGACCACAATAAGCAACCTAATGTTCCATTTTATAATATTTGGAAAGTTGAAAAATTAACTGTGTTGGTTGCAGGGTTTAATCAAGGCAGTGTTCATAAAAAGTCAGAACAATGCTAGTACTCACTCCATCACTTCTGAAAGTGATGGAAAAAATTCAAACCCAGCTGTTTAATAGTTGAGTCAATTTGTTTTTCAGGGAAGATGGACTGCTCTCTAATGATTCACCGTGCAGTGCATAGCACTAAAAAAGAAAGGAAAATTTGCATGGATTTATTTTAATGGCCAATTCCTTGGAAACTCTTGGGATTAACATACTCAATTAGGAATCTGAAAAACAAGCCGTCAACCATAGATTAAAGTTGGTGAGACCATATACACCATTCTGAATTTCTTCAGACAACAGGGTGGTTTAAATATGGAATAAATTGTCAGTGGTAGCAATATAAACTAGGCACTGTAAATCAGACGAGAAAGAAAATAGGTTATTTTTTAAGAACAAAAAGCAAAACACTATCTGGACAATTTTGGATTAGGTTGGACAACTATATTTTATGATATTCCAACACGTTTGGCAGGCTATCTGCAGGATCTGTTTTCTATAACTATTGCTACTAAAGAATGTTTTCTTGAATTGGAGCCTATGATTAGCCTTTTTGGTGGATGGGAAGGGGATAACATTCTGTGCTGCCCTAGGTCTTCTATTTCTGCAAGTTAAACCTGTGTACAAGGCTGATAAGAAACAGTGCAAGAGAAAAGTAAGTACACCTTTAAGACCTATTTTTCCAAAAATTATCAAAAGACAGTACTGAGTCTCACATCCTTTGCTCCTCACACTGTGTCCATTACTGCATTTTCCAGATCTGCAGGTTCTGTACTGTAACTTCCATAAATATTCTACACTACTTGCACTGATTAACATTAGCCAAGCTGGGGAGATTGGATCCTTTTCTTTTACATGTTTCAAAAACAAATTAACAGGAACAACATAAAAAGATTGTTTCACTTTCTGGACAGGGTTCAGTTACCCCAACATAGACCTCTCAGTACTAACAATGCTGCTGCTGCTTCAGACCAGTGAAGGTCTTTGGCAGGTCCTATGGCACACCTGCCAATCCCATACTGCTCTCCATGACCCCACACCATCCACAATGGCTGTCTACATGGACACGACATAGGTTTCCTCTCAGGCACCCAAATTTATACCTGAAACCAATCTTAAGAATACTGAATCCCACCGTTTGCCTATCTGAAGACACCTGTCCACAAAGAATAAGTTGCTTATTCAGGATACACATGCATTGGTGAGAATTCAAAAGCCAGATTTCTAAATTACATAAAATGGAAATCACACACACATTCCTACTTTGCTTCATCATGATACAACATCTTTATAAGCTTACCACACCAAATGAGTATATGCGCACAGAAATAATGACTTAAATGCCTACTGGCATTTGAAGTATTTGAACAGGCAACTGAATAATATGAATACATAAGCATGACAAGACAGCTAGCTGCCTATATTATTGTTATTCCTGTTCAAAAATTTCACAACCAGATGTTCTGATTCCTTATTTAACACTGTCAGAAAATACTTATTTTTTAACAAGGTTGCTTTTTATGACAACAGTTATTGCACTTCAGTCCTCAACTCACTGCAAAAATCCCCATGCTTATGGTTTTATGTTGCCCAACTCTATCTTCAGAGTTGCAAAGTCAATTGGAAACAGAAGGCACAGGGATGTAGGTGAAAGTCAGATTACATAAATGAGGGATAAGCACACAGAAGCATTAGAGCTGTATATTTTTTACTATCATATCAGATACACTCAATTCTGCATGCCATTTAGATAAAAGGGCTAAAATTCCCATGTCTGCTTTCTATATTTTTAAAAATACTTGTTCTGTTTGACAGGAAAGCATGAAAACAGAAAAAAACAAATGAAAGGTCTCATGCAGTAACATTTCACGTGTGCTTGCACAGCTTGTGCTATCGGCTAGTCTGAAGTGGTGACCGCAAAGAGCATGTGGAGCACTTCACAGCTCTCATTGCCAGACCTTGCTGGACTCACAAAATCACCACTTATTTAAAAGCCTGTTTATCTAGGCATTGTGTTTACTTGAAGCTTTTAAGACTTGAAAATTCAGCTCTAAAAGAGAAACTATGATCCTAGTGTTTTGTTCTTTAGTGCATTTATCTTGTTTGTTTAACGTGGCTCACAGTAAGACTTTCCTCTCAGCCTCCACAAAGAAACAACTTTCCAATCTGGGCTTACAATTTATCTCTGGATTCTTAATGCAGAAAAGAAAATAATGCAGTGTTGGGGCACGTGCACTATACTCTTTCCCTCCCACTTGCCATTCATTTCTCTGTTAAGGCTCTGCACTGCCAGACCTTGACACAAGGACCATTTATTTCTCATCCTCCCTTCATCCCCTCCACTCATTCTGCAATATATAATATAAGAGCACTTCATATTAAGTAGTTTCCAGACAAACATACTCTAGTGAAATACTGAGTACATTTTTCCTGCGCACTGTGTTGGCCTGAAAGCTATTTTCTACACTACTGTTCCCACAGAACCATTCCCAAATGCCGTGAACTCTTACCGATACTTCTGATATCACCTTTGATCTTGATGTGTTTCTACTTCTCCAAGCATGACATGAAAGCAACATTCCTGTATTGTTTTACATTTGAAATCAGCTGTATTTCAAAGTTCTGATGTCATCAGAACAACTTTATATCATCTCCAGTGAAATGTATCTGCTCAACAGATGTGAAACGGATCTTTTGTTTCACTACTCAGCTTAAAGCCAGCTACATAAATAATTGAATGGGATGGTATTTTGTAATGATGTCCCCGGCCACCTGCTTCAGGATGATCCTCAACGGTTGACTTTCCTCAACAACAGCTTTAGCGCACACTGCTACTGCATCCAGACATGGGAAATACACCAAAGAGGAGGTTTGCTATTCACATTTAATCCCTGTAGCTTTCTATGTAGATTTCCTTGCGACTGTTAGGACAGACCCCATAGGACCTGTGAGATTGGGGAATCAGCAGCAATTCATCTGTCAACTAGTTCTGTGGACGGAAAGGCTGATTCCACACCCCTCTCCTGGTAAGTGAGGGAACCCCAACTTTACATCCTGAAGCACCCTGGTAGCAGTGATAAGCAAGGGCTCAAGAATCAGGCTAAGAATCACACTGAAAGGCCTTGAATTTTCAGGATCTGCTTCTCTTTCTGCTTTTGATTCATATTTCATTGAGTTTTCTATTTTCAAAAACTCAAGGGGGGGAAAAAAAAAAAATCAAGAGAATGGCAAGAGGGCAACAATGAAGAAATGCAAAGGGAAAGACAGTTTAGGTCAAAGAAAGGAGACCAATATTGAGTTTCCAGGTCCTAAACTAACCCAAAATCTTCTCAGCCTTCACTGAGCTTTAGCACTTTGATGACTTAAAATTAATCTCTTAAAAAGTATTAGAAAGACCTAATCAAGGGAGAGGGAAAACACACTTATCTCCATTTCCCCTCCCATCACTGGACTACAAGGCTTGCCTTCTGCTATATCAGCTCCCTAACTGCAGGAAATTGTCCCAGTATGAGCGCACATTTTAGTCATTGTCAAAGAGCTGAAAACACAGTTGCTGGGATCCCGCAAAGAATCAGTCGTTGCAAGAAGGTAGGCACCAGCACCTTCCATGGCCATGATACCAGTCACCTGAGTACACTTCCCACCAAATCCCAAATTCTGTATTTTAATTACCACTTTTCCCAGAAGCTGAAGGAAAACTGATGAAATTCTATGTTTTAGAGATGCTACAGTTTGGATCCTCCTCGTATAAGTGTTTTGTATCAAGATGAGCTTTTAAGAATTAAAGATTTTACTATACCAATGCTGGGATACTACGAGATAGTAATATGTTCGCCTCAAGCATTTATAATTGTTTAATTAACTCAAGTTTAATCTTAATGTATGCCTCTGCAAGTTGTATCCAGACATTCTGTGTGTTAAGTCTGAGTACCACCTCTTATTTCTCTCTGATATTTTGAAAGTATCAGGGAATAAAAGTTATGATGACCCTCAGTGCTTCACTGGTGCAAGACCAGTGTAAGACCTATGTAAGATTCACTACAGTTATTCCTCAGGTGTTAAAGCTTCATTGAAATAAAACAGATACAGTAACAAAGGTATAACTGACAGTCATATTGACTGATGTGCTTTTTGATTCAACTCTATAAATATTTACTTGGCACAATCCTTTAGAAGATTAACTTAGAAAGTAGTTCAAGTTCAAATCCCTGTTTCATTACGATGCTAAAAGAATATTCCCTGTACACCACACATTGAAATAGGAAGTACAGGTTAATATTAAACTTATCCAGAGCATTAAAAAACAATCAAGAACATACCATATGCACTAGCACTGGGCACTCAGCTACCATTCTCTCCAGCTGATGTATTTATCCCCTTGTGAACCTTCTCTTTCATAAGCATCGCTCTGTACCAAAAAGGCACTCCCAAGCCTCACAGCAGAAATATAAAACAACTCAGCTTTCTCTGTGTAAAGCTAAGAAAGGGATTAGACATCTCTTATCTCTCTCCCCTGCACCTCTACAATACCAAAATTGATGTCTCTTCAGTTTCCAGGCAATTTGGCTAGTTTTATACAGTTTTGGAAGGGAAATTCCTTAAGGCCGCTAGTAAAGCAAACTCAACAGGGGAACTAAAACCAAATTGAGCTCTTCCCATTGCTGTAGGTCTACAAGATTTCTTCTGTCATTTTACCTCCCTTAAGCCTTAAACTTGATCTCTACTTCTACACTACATGAGCAGAGGGGTAACCGAGGTGCAGGGCTGAAGCTTGTTTCGCATTCTTCAGTGCTCATGTGTCAGGTGGAACCAACTCCCATCCTTAGTCACGGACATCAGGAGACACAAAGTTTGCCTCAGTACAGTACGCGGAAAGAACTGAACACAGACTAGTACAGTGAAGAGAACATCTGATCTCATATTCTTGGAGCAGACTTGCATTTTATGTATCACATAGCGATATCCCTGCCTAATAGGATTCCTCCTAAAGGTAAGATGATTAAGCTACTTGTCTTCAGCCTCTTCCACAGCTGCTCACATGGGAACACAATTTCACTAACACAACATTTGATGTATAAATGAATTTATCTGCCAAACTATAGTAAATGAAGCAAGACACACTACTACACTGGGCAAGCAGCAAGACTTCTAAAATTATCTCAGGGTCCTAAATTTGTCTCACAGCTGTGGAGGTGGCTTCTAGACTAGGACAAGAACACATCAGCGAAATCTCAGGAATATGGGTTTAAATTTGTCAGAGAACCTGGTTATAAAGTTGGAACACAGTCAAGATTCAAATGTTTAAATTTTAGAGAAAAAAAAAATCAACTCCTCATATTATTTCACAAATCTAGCATACTGTGTGATGCAATCATCCTGCTCTCACCCACTACAGCAAAACACTGCCATTATTCTGATGGGATAGTGTAACCCTCTTGGAGTAAACAGACAGTGTTGAAATTGTAATAGCCAACAGCTAATTCAGAAATAGTTAGTACAGGAAAAGTGGAGCAAGTTAGTGGAGAATACTTGTTCTCTAAGAGCCTAACATCATGTATTAAAAAGTGATCAGGCCCTCAGGGAGTCAATCTTTAGGAAGAAATTTTTCACTGTGAGGGTGGTGAGGCACTGGAACAGGTTGCCCAGGGAAGCTGTGGATGCCCCATCCCTGGAGGGGTTCAAGGCCAGGCTGGATGGGGCCCTGGGCAACCTGGGCTAGTGGAGGGTGTCCCTGCCCATGGCAGGGGAGTTGGAACTTGATGATCTTTCAGCTCCTTTCCAGCCCAAACCATTCTGTAATTCTATGATATATATACTGACCATGATATGATTCACTTACCAGTAAAACATTACTTACCCACTGTTGTCCTGTAATCAATTTAACTACCTGCCTAATTCTAATTTTCTTATCTGTTAACCTCTTTCATGCCTACTTCATTGTAGAAAGAAATAGAAAACCTAACACATCATACATATAAATAAATAAATATAAATAAATATACTATACATAAATAAAACTGATGAAGAATGTGGAAATTGCTGTACCAAGTGACCACTTGATACTCAAGTGACCAATTGAGTTCAAGTTCCTCATATGTTTCTAACTAGGCAACAGCACATGACAAACATCCCTTCCTGATCCTTCTTAAATTCAAGACTACATCCTAAAGCATGAGAACTACACTCCTATCTAAGCAGGCTGAAATGCAGTACATTAATGTTCATAATTCAGCCCTCTTTAAAATCTAGTTTCACTACTTGACATCTCCAGGCAATTAATTTTTCAAAACACAGTTAGTTGTTAAATATTATTAAATCAAATAACCTGATTAATTTCACAATTTCACTGGCATGGTCGGGTAAAATTATGTCCTCTCGTTCCAAAAAAGAAACAAAACTAATTTCAGTTCCAGCTAAGCTATGGTCTTTCTAATTTGGACACAACAGCTATAGTTTTTGCTTAGTTTATTAGAGTCCCGCTAATTGAAATGTTTCCATGAATACAAAGACGGTTTCAGTAAGAACATTTTCACAGAAGGAATTATCTTTGTCCCTGATATTTCAGATCCAAGGCTCCACTGTACTGAAATCTTAATGTTTGCAAAAGGAAAACTGAAAAGATTCAAGTGAACTATCTTAACCTGAGAAACAGAACTGAAGTTTAAGTTGTTAAACATGTAAAAAAAATGTCAGTCCTTTTAGTTCAATCCATTTGGATTAAGTTTTTCTTTTACCAGAGACAATTTGAGGAATAAGCACTGGTAAAACCCCTCAATTTACCTACTCTTACCTCAATAATATACAAAACTACATTCTTGTAGAAGCAATAGAGTATGCACTTGGTAACTCGATTGTAACTCCAAGCTCCATGGACCAACAACAGCTTCTCCAAATAGGAAAACTGAAAGAGAGAAAATGGGTTTTTTAAACATATGAAGAACTGTTTAAAAAAAAAACAAACTGTTTAAACTCATGACTTCAGATCAGCTATGAAAGTTGTTCTTCAAGTGCAATATTTAAATAGCTTATCAGAACATACATGCAAAAAACCCCACAATATTTACAGGAAAAGCCTTTTCTGAAGCAAATTCTGCATGTTTTTAAGTGGTCTTCACTGGTTTTAAACAGCAAGAAGTCTTCAATTAGTAGTACTATCATGATAGCAAAATCAAGCAAGGTTAACATAATATAGGCTTGTGCGTTGAATGTAAGTGTGAACTCTTCATTTCATGGTCAAAAAAGATTCCTGCGTTTGATGACTTACAAGGTTCACTCTCCATTGTCTGCGCTAAATGAACAGTCCGATAATCAGAACTGTCTTGAGCTGAAATAAAGTGCACAAGGTAGCAACACAAGTAGAAAAATAGATGTATAGAGTCTTTAGGGAGAATGAATACTTACATTAACATTTCCAGCCCAGAAAATATATGCTATCGTATATTACACGAAGCACCTAAAAAACTCTATAAAGAAAGAAGGAGCATTTGCCAAAAAGAGCAAGTAAAAACAGAGACCTTTTAATGCTAGTTTGAACCACAGATACAGCTCAAATTCTGCTTCTCAATTTGAGTTTTGAAAATAGACTTTTACAGAAGCAGTCTCACAATGCAAACAAGGAAATGCACATTTTCTAGTCTTGGCTTTGTCAGTGAACCTTTTTATAGCCTGCAGCATTCCCTTTTTGTTCAGTTGCAGACAGCTCATACTGGTGGCTGGACCGTTTAGCACATGCGTACCTGCAAGAGTTCTTGGACACTAAGGTGGGATCATTCTTTGCTTTGCTTCCTTTTCCATAAAGTGACTTGATAAGAAAAGCTTAGGTTCTAGATCATTTGTTTTAACCCAAACTTATTTGAAATTGAAAGCTATACTAATGAATTAGGAGTGTCATGAGATAGCTCTGCTCCCATGATTTCCAGCACTGAAATCACTGAACCACAAATCCTGTAAGAACAACCTCCCTCCCACGCATCAGCAACTCAGATTTGTCAGGATATGCCAGCAAAAAGGGAGAGAAAATACAAGTGAATCAAACTTCACAGTTCAGTCTCCACCCAACTTGAGCCAGCACCGAAAGTGAGACAACTCAAAGGAGCAGTTGACCTATTAGACACCTAATGCCTCAGTTAATATGCAGCCCAGGTACGACTTCTTCATCAAAATTCACAGACAACACATATCAGTGACAGGAAACTTGCCACGATGCCCTGACAAGTCACCCCAAACACCTCTTGTGAGAGGGCGAGACACACCCTAAAAATTTATCTCTGCTGAGTCTAACAAGTGACCATCTCAGATGTAGTCTTCTTTGGAGTTCAAGGCAAGGAAAAATCCTACCATTAATTGCCTCTCGTGACTGTACTCTCATGAAAATGAACGCACCACACAGCACAGCAAGGAAGATATTAGCAACCTAAATAACTCAGTTCTGAGCCTCTTCACACTGGTGAACGGTCCTATCAAGACATGGCAAGGAATTACATTTGTTTCGATGCTGGTCACTGAAATGAGGCAAACGCACAGCCACCAGTATAATATTGAGTGACTGTAGGGACAGGGCTCTAAAGACACTTCCCTTGTCTGGGCAGTACTGTATTCGTGGTGTTTCACATCAGAAGGTAACAGTAAAGGCCATCCAGGTGGCCTACCTGCAAAACACTTTCTGTAAGCTTTCAGTCATCTCTGTATCAACCCTTTTTTTTCTAGAGAGATTATCTTTTAGAACGATACCCCTCATCTTGACTAAAGGATGAGGTGATGCCATGCTGGGGGGGGATGTGGTGCTTAAGGCAGGGAAAATGCATCCAAAATGCAAGATAAATTTTCCAGAAAATAAAATTGAAGCATGAACATTTATCTAAGAAAGAAGCCTCCCTAGTTAAGAAAAGTGAACAGTCCCTAGACACCAGATGCTCTCTGGATTAAGATAAAGCTTTTTACTGAGGTAAAAAGTTATTAAATTCTACTCCTGACTTTCTAAACAGTTCGGCCATTTGATTTGGGAATTCTCTAAATATGGATCACTAGTGCAATATCATTTCAAGGGAAAAGGATGATTCAAACAGATGCTCCTTGCACCTGTGGAAGCTATTGGGAGTAGAGTCAGACACAAGTTGCCTTTTTTATTTCTGCTTGTTTTATGCTTTGATTCCCCCTGGAATCCTGAACGAGCCTATATAGAGACTTTCTCTTCCACAAGTGCCTACTTCTGGCACCCCTGCATTTGAAATACCATTTGAACACAAGATGCTACATTATAGTTGTCATCTTAAATTACTCAATAAGAACATACTCTGCCTTCAAGGCATGCACATACAGTAACATTTCAGTGGGAGTTATATGTCTTCACAGAAAGAAATATACCCCACAGAGATGAAGGTTTTCTTTTGAACACTGTTTGTGAAACACACATTACCATACACTGCGAGTCTCTTTCACAAGAGGGATTCCTTTATGAGTTTCTTTAAATCAACACAAAGCTCTTCTACACATTCACAAAAAATACAGTTCCACAGCATTTTACTAATTTTTCAATTTAAAATTCTGTGCTGGTGTGCCCAGTTTTTATTTCATGTTGAACTAAAAAGATTAATTGCTGTTGTCAGTAACTCCCTGACTGGAATTTAAACCAAGAGCAACTTCCACATTCTAACACTGAAGCCAAATACAAGGTTTTTTGTTAATGCAGAAACAATGCATGAACGCAAAATTAGTTTGTCAGATTTAATGTTACTGCAACCAATGCAAAATGAACTAAGTGTGTAGGGCCCTCTATGGACAGAGCTCTCACTGCTTATACTTATTAAAATGGAAGTAATAAATGATCTGAGTAAGTCTAAGTAAAGAGCATTCAATTAAGGCATACAGCAGAAGCAATATATAGTCTACAGAAGTGAAAAATGAGAAAGTCTTTACAAGATACCACAGACTTAACGATTATGGCAGTTCCTACAACGGCGTGTATTTGGAATATCCTACTGTTTACGACAGAATAAGTCCTTGACAAAACAGCCTAAAATTTTCAGGATAAATTTGGTGAAAGATCTCAGTTATTCAAGCCTGAAAGCCAGAGCGCCTCATCAGACTGCAGAACAGAGCAGCAATACCAGACTGCCACTTTGTTCACAGCAGGGTCAACACACCGAACAGTTATCTGTGTGAACAGCAGCGTTATCCGTGCCTTTCCAAAACCTCACCTTCTACTGAAACTATCAAAAGATAATACTTCATATCACTTGGTAGAGCAAATCTGCCTACACCCTGGCAGAAGGGAACATCAGCTGATGCTCACAGATCACTGAGGAGACAGTGGATTGTCTCTGTTTCCTGTCAGCTCCATGTGTTCTTGTCCTGCGATCAGTCTCAAACACATACACATAACATCTCAGCTTTAAATAGTATTCAGAGGACGTCCAGCAGCTGAAGCATCTCTTTCCTTTCTTATGCTTCTTTTAAAATCCTTATTCTATATTTTGGTTTCCTCAGCAAAAGAAAAAAATTTTTACTCTCCGCTTTAGCTGAAGCAATCAGTGCTGACAGTTTGGGAGCACCCACCCAAATAAGACACCTGAAATGAAAAGCTGGCCAGCTCTCTAGAACTGAGACTAATTCTTGTGTACCTCATAGGGATGGGGAGAATAAAAACAACAACAAAAAAAGGAGACACCTCAAAGTAAGAACTTCCCAACAGACAAACTCTTACACACTTGGTTACAATGCCTACTCATAAGAGAAAAGAGCTTGCACCAAGAGAAGTAAGGTAAGCAGCGCTAAAAACATGCTAACATAAGCATCACAGAAAGTGATTCTTATTACTGAAGAAACAAAACATTGTACAGCTGTCAGGAGGAAACAAACTTTAAGAGGAGGTGGAGCTTTGCACTAAAGAATATAAAATCATAATAATGAATTCCAAAAACACATCCCAAATATCTGTTTTAGACAGCTGCCTTGAAAAGGAAATGAGCAGAGCCACTCCTAGCTCAGCACTAGAAGTCATGAAGCACTCCACAGCCACACAGCATTATCTCTGACAACAGGATACGGCAGTTGCTCTTTTTTGCCTCTGACCTGTGCAATAGCATAGTCCGAGCAATTGGTTGCCTGCATGCCCTCATTGCCACTGATCCCCACTCCAACGTGAGCTGTCTGGATCATTCCTACGTCGTTGGCACCATCCCCAATGGCAAGTGTTATGGCATTGACGTGTTTCTTGACCATGTCTACTATTTCAGACTTCTGTAGAGGAGATACTCTGAAAAGGAGAGAAAAAGGTGTCAGTTTCTCACATGCTGAGCTATGTGCCTTTCCCAAAAGGACAGCTGGAATCTACATTTAGAAGTCATCAAAGGGCAGTTGCTGGGAACTTTCTTTATTCAACAACTCAGCTTCAGAACGCGTGCCAAACCATTTCAGATGCAAAAAGTAGCTTTAAAAATAATTTCACGTTTATCACTACCGATTCATATTTTATGCAAAAGAGAAAAATAAATATGAAATGTTTTAAAGCTTCGTTTTCCTCCCCAGCCCCAACCCAATACACTTTAGCATACACCAGTGATGTTATATTGGAAACACTGGAGAAGGGAGTTTCCTCTTCAGCTACCACAGATTAACAGTAATTAACATTTCCATCCAGGAGGTGGAAGACCACCGACACATTCAGAGAATACATCAGAGACATTTTCAGTGGTTTGGCAAAAGGTATTACAGGCTTACCTTACTCCCTCCTCCAGCTTACTTCCCCATTTTCCAAGCCCATTTTCCAACCCCAGACTACACAATTAGGATCAGAAATAGTAAGGCCTCTCAGCTGATCTCAAGCAGCCTTGTGTGCTCGTGCAACTCTGACTCCAGTAATGACATCACTCAATTCTAATTCAAAACTGAAAGGTTGACTCCATAAATTCTGAACAGTCTTATCAGTTTTATTGCTACTTACTTCAATCTGATCCTTCTCTCATTTTATATCAGATCGTTTGATAAAAATTCATGGAATTCAATAGAGCTAAACTAGTCTAAACCAAGGAGAAGTGGAAAAATACTCAGGACTAGGTTACTAAATTGGAAAAGACACCCAAAATGCCCTTTTTTAATAGAAAAGGTGGATCAGGTTACCAAATCATATGAGGTATTCTAGAAATACCTACATGTAGATTAAATATTTCCATTCTAACCCCATCTGTACAAACAACCCTAATTCCTTTCCCCATCAGTTTTAGTTAAAGTTCCAAATTATTTTATATTCCTTTAAATAAAGCTCTAGACAAAACTTTTCCACGTCTCAAATCAGCTACATAACACTCAACAAAAATAATGTAACTGATATCTAAAAGCTTTACTATTAAAACAGAGGGAGTATGAGGAGCTTGGGGAACAGGGGAGACAGGATTTTTAAATGGCATTTTTTCCAGAGTTACATCCTGTGGGAGCAACTTACACAGCCTTTCAATACACCTGGATGGATTACTGCTGATCAAAAAAAAAAAGAGTTATCTTGTTCAGCATTTTACTTTATGGCCTTGATTTTGTTTAGTGCTGACCAGGTCTTAAAAAAAACTTGAGTAATTTGGGGAGAAAGAGTTCCTAAGAGAAATTTGCTGGGCTCAAAATTCACTTGTGAACTAAGCCACCTGAAAAGTCTAGCAGCTGTCCTGTTCCTAAAAGCTGAAAACAGGACAAAGTTGACTGGGTCATAAAATTTACTTAATACCATCGGATAGATTTATTAAGCACTTAACTACATGGCAATGAAAACA
This sequence comes from Syrrhaptes paradoxus, assembly GCA_013400615.1. Classification (NCBI taxonomy): domain Eukaryota; kingdom Metazoa; phylum Chordata; class Aves; order Pterocliformes; family Pteroclidae; genus Syrrhaptes; species Syrrhaptes paradoxus. Next base: position 88,441 of record VZTO01005511.1, on the reverse strand, counting down.
CCACTTGGCACTGTAAGGGCCCAGTTAAATTACCAACATGAAACCCTAACACACTAACCAACCTATGGTGCGTGACCACTGTCAGTTTATAATTATAAAGCAGCTCTGAATATAGTCTGCATCAAATTTTAATTTCTCTCTCATACATATACACATGCACACTCCCCTCTTCCCCACTCCTCAATCTTCACATGATAAAATACTGAAGCATGGTGCAAGCAGTTAACAAGGACTTCAAGCCATTAAATGAGGGCTCCAGAGGGACGTGCAGCCAGTTCTCGAGCAATAGGACTGAGGAGTGTACACATCTGCATTACCAGCCCCAGGGGCACCTTCAGTGCACAGGACCGTATACTTTTGGCAGTCTCCTCATGCAATTATTTCATTGCAGCTGAGCACTGTGCTTATCTGCTAACACCCTCCTCAGATACATCTCTCAAAAAGTCCAGTTTGCATTCATTTAGTTTTCAGTTGCACGGCAATAGAAATAGGGCAATAGCTTCCTGGTTTAAAATACACTTAAAGCAACAGGGGAGTAGCAAAAGAGCCTGTGAACAGCATCTCTGATTCTGTAGTTTAATCTAGCAGCTTGTCTACAGGCGCTTCAGACACGACCAGAATGAGCTTATTCTAGTGCAGTTTAGCTGCAACACTCCAGGCAAGCTAACACAGCCTGTATTCACTTCTGTGCCCACAGTGTAGGTGTGGCTTCAGATTTTAAGTTGACTTTGACACTAATGGCCTATTATTTGTCAAATCAATAGAATACCCCAATATAAGCACATTTACCAACTACTACAAAATGTACACACAGTTTGCTTTTACTGTTTTGACCAAATAAAGTTAATTATACCTACAGTTAAACAGTTAAAGACTACTATCTTCATATGCCTAATAAGACTAAACAAGCTACAGGAAACACTAGACATATGCTTTATACAACAAAAATATTCCTGCACTTGTTTTAAGATGATGAAATCTAAGACAAGATTTCAACACAAAGTGTTGCTTGACTATAGTTGTGTATTCTTAACAGAAGCTCTACAGCAAGCATCCTCTTTGACACCTCCCCATCAAGTACATCCCTAAACTACAGAGAACACATTTTACTGCACACAGTATATTAACCACAACGTTTGCAAATTGAGATGGCTACTGATTTCCTGAGGGGTTTTTACACCCCGCCCAACTCACACTCTCAGCCTCCAAACTTCTTGCAGTCCTTGTAATCTATTTGGTGCTAACACGCTGCATTAGCTGACATTAATCCCATTAGCCCATGATCAGAGCTGTGGTCCATGTCTGCACATTTGATAGACTGTCTACATGAATAGCTGGAAGATTACAGCACAGGATACTATTAACCTGCAACTGCCCCCAGGTGATATCTTGGAAGGAGAGGAAGAATAGCCAAGTTCACAAAGATTCCTGGATAAATGACTAAGTTCAACGTAAAACATGCTAGTAAGAACTAACTATTTGGGAGAAAAATTTTGCAGTAACAGGTAGCTATTTGTAATTACCATTTAGGGGAACACCCCTGGCACTTACTACAGCAACATCAGGATGTAAGCTTTGCCTTGACATGCATCCAAATAAGAATTAAGATGTGAACAATACAACAGTTGCATCAAAGTCTTTTGCTTACTCATGCATTCATTCATTGGTCAGACAGCAACCCTTCTCACAGTGCAACTCAAGAGATCACTGGAAACATTTGTTTATACATAATTTTTATTGTCTGCTCAAAAGCATCTTTGACAACAGATACAATCAACTTAGTCTAGATTTACTCTCTTTCACGCATACCCCTGGAAAAAAAAAGTCAGGTTTTGAATACCACTGTTACAGCTCCAGGATCAAGTCTTCAGATTCCTGCTCAAATTGCTTTCCTGAGAAGCTGGATTTCACCTACTCAGGCTACAGAGAGCCTGGGGTCAGGACTGTGCCTTTATAAAATATTTATCATTCAATATTTGGCTGTGCAATATGAAGTGCTCATGAAAGGGAAGCATCAAGTCAATGCAAAGCCATGTAGCAAACCTGCTGCTTTTGCCCACCTCTGAGACTTCCTTCCTGTAGCCTTGCTCTTGGGAGGGTAAAAGCTGATATGGAAAAATTGAACATTCTCTTCAGTCTCAAACCTGCTTAGTCTTTATCAGCATCTTTAACAGAATAATACAGAAAGCAGTTTACATCCTGAAAGAGATAAGCGGTGCCTCAATACCGTATTGCTTCCTCTGGAATGGGGTGAGTGGAAGCAAGAGAGGGCACAAACCACTATCCCTTGGGAAGAAGTTGGGAGAAAAATGAAGCCCAGAGCCAGGGACCCTCAGATAGCCGTGGACCCAGTTATTCTCAGGTCACTGCAACACATAAGGAAACCATGGAAGGAGGCAGGGGCAAGTAGTTTTCAGATAAAGCAGCACTATATTGTTACCATCAGTAAATACTTGAAGTTCCCTCTCCTACTTAGAGGAAGCTCATGAAAAAACAGCCCAGGGCACAGCACTGAGCAGTAACACAGCTGGTTTCCATGGAGAATGTTGTTAAGTGGCTTCCCACCGACTTCTGCAGATCAGCTCCCAACGGCTTTAAACATTGAGTCTGCATTACTTCTTTAGCCTCAGTACGTACGTTTATAAGCAAACTTCTCACCTGGTATGTTTTGCCTGTTCAGGAAAGTTCTAGTCATATGGTTTAACCTTAAGTAGTTCTACAAGGACCAGGGAGCTGGACTCTATGATCCTTATGGGTTCCTTCCAACTTGAGATATTCTATGATTCCACACAGCATTTTGCTGGAAGGTTTGCTCAGGCTTACTTCAGTTTTTTAAGAAGATAATTCAAGCACAGATGAAGGATCTTCCAGTTCAATTTTCTTTATCAGGAATACTTAAGGGACAACCAGAGCAATTGGTAAGTTCAAATCAGATTTCACAAAAAAAACCCTGTGAAGTGGTGATATTTTCAAAAATAAATATAAAACATTTTATTTAAAAACCCATTCTGGTAGCAAAATTTTTAAAACTTCAAAAGTAAGTAGAAGAAAAACATCAAAATATCAATTTTAACAAAGAAAAACAATGCAATAGAGCTTTAACTTGAATTTTTAATGTACTGCAACTGATTTAAATCAATCAATTCCTTTACCACTCTTTTTGCAACCTGGCAAGGCAGCTCTCCCTCTTATTCCCTAACTCCATGTAATAGATTGAGATGAACGCACAAACAAGATGAAAAAAAACACAATCAGCATAACCAGTCCTGTGTCACAAAGGTCAGCTACACTCCACAAGATAATATCACCAAAAACTGAGAAACAGTTTTTTAATTCTGTCCCTATGCATATCTGTATTTATTGCACAGTTACAGATGCATGAGAGCAACTGACAGCAACTGTAAATAGTACTTCTCACGGAGGCCCTTAAACTACATCTGCATCACTGTAGATGCTTCAGAGTATACAGTCATAAACCACAGATGGGAAATAAAAATGCCATCTTTCAGAAAAAGATTCGTTTTATTTATTGCATTCAAGTCTAAAGGATTTAATGAAGACAGGGTTCTGGTAGAGAACTAGCAACTGCGACTGAGACTACCAACTGTATATAAAAAGAGACACAATTGATAAAGAACAAGGTAAGCAAACCCTATTGGAGTCCTTTTATCTGTAAGACTGAGGCAGAAACTATTAGGTAATTTATAAGAGATCAGTTTATATCCAGACCATGTAATAAGACCACTAAGAGAAGGCAGNGTTTTATGTTCACTTATGAAAAGAGGAAAGCAAGGAAGGAAGCTGTTTCAAGTCTTACCTCCCTTTGCTTCCACGTTGTAACACACATTAAACAAAGACATTAATGTCTTTAACATGAAACATTGATTTGATATTCTACTTCCTCTAAACGCCTTGTTAATGCAACACAAGAAGCCCTTAAGAGCCCACCTTTATTGCAGTGAACATGATTTTACCCTGTTCTATCATAAAATACATTACTACTTCAAAATGCTCAGTGACTTCATCTTCAGAAAAAAGCAGAGACAGGAGACAGCCCAGAAAGAGCTGAGAGCTATCAGTTATATTGACATTTAAGTGTATGCATTGGTCCCCAGAGAAAGTGGCAAGATAAATAAACACGTCACTAAAAGTAACGCTCAGAAAGCAAGGAATGTTACCATGACATCATATTTAGCAGTTTTTAATTACACATTGATCTCTCCTGACACACACCGGGGGGCAGATTTTAACTATGTGTCATCCAAACGAGGGCTAGTCTTGAACTACAGTTGTGATGCTCTGAGATATCTTGGGTAGACTGATAACAAGGCAGTAACCCACAAAGAAACCCACAGATTCTGACTCAAAACGTGCATTGAATTGAGTGCACACTACATTTACCAAGTGCTCCAAATCTCCTTCACCTGCTGACAACCATGATTTCACAGGGACTGGCTCTGGAGCAGCACTTACAGCTTTGGAGACAGCACTGACTGAATTGATGGATAGTTTAATGTTCATAAAAAGCACCAAAGGAATTTAGCCAACTAAATATAAGTGCCTCCAACAGAGACATCTCTATCTGCACTAATCACGCCGTGCTCCTTTTAGGGTCAATGGAGAGAAACAGGCACTTCTGGAGTGCAATTCATCTGCCTTATTTTAGGCATGTCCTTTAAAGGTATAGTTCCTCTCCCTGGAAGAGAAGTGCCCTTTGCTCTCCCCTAAGGCGAAGGGGGCTGAAGGCAACTAGTTCCCATGAAAAAGCCTACTACCGATGTGTAAAATTACATAGTATGATACCCATATTACATTGCTGCAGTGCTAAATACCTTAAAATTCATCAGGCACACAAGCTTTTATGCTCTTACTTTCTGGGAAGGTAGAATGGCTGCGTCCTCCCAGCACAGGCAGCTGATGCTGAACTGGTTGATACACCATGTTCTCCCTTCCCTTCTCTTAAAATTCTTGCTCCTTGACTACACTTCCAGCTCTTCCTAATTCTTTTCTATATTAATTTCCCAGTCCCACCTCTTCTGAAGACAGACAACTAGAAGTCTTACCAAACCTCTACAGGCTTCTGTAAAAACAACCACAGCTTCCTCAACCTTGTCATTTCAGCTGCAATCTCACTTCTCCGTGCTTTCTTCACTTTTTTTTCCCCAAGCAGACCATCCTCCAAACTTCTTCACTCATTGAAATTTATCAAATGGATTTCAATTATCAAATGGATTTCAAGTCTATTTTTTTGATTTTAAAATGAGTTTTACATTCTACTTTAATTATCAGAAGTCTCCTTTCACCTTGTAAATTGAAAAAAAAAAATTCCTTCAGTTTTTCAGCCTCACTGACACGCTAGTCACACATTTGACTTTCGGAATAACATATGTCACTTCTACAGTTCAGGTTATCCAGAAGAGGGTATTTTTGATGCATAGCATGGTTCCGAGTCAAAGCACATGCACACATCTCTACATACATGCTCATAGAACATGTGGCTTTTTTTTAATTTAATGGTTAACAAAATAGTTCCTTCTGCATCACTTTAAGTATAATAGAAATGCCTTCTTAGTATAAAGCTTTTTGTAGTTATAAAGCTACTGAATGTTACAGTCTTCTGAAGAGAAAGAACCCAGGTTCATTTAGAACCTTTTTATCACAAAAGGAAAAGTTGTTTTTCTAATTATATATGGGTTTTTTATTTTAATTGATTTATCACTAGAGAATTTCTCCCTTGCATTCCAAACTTTGACAACTCATTTGCTATTCACAGTTGCCAATGATCTCCAGAGGACGTGCACTACGAAATAATCTCTTTATAAGCCAGATTCAATGTCTTAAGCAGGGGGATATAATACACAGTGCCCCAGTAAACACAGGGTTAAGTGTCAAGTCAGCATCTTCTTCCTCTTTGATATCCCTCCCTGCATGTTTCTGTCTTGGTTGCCCTTCCCCCAAGCCTGGGTAAAGATTAAATAGGGAAAATCTATTTTGGAAAACAAATTATTTGGAAAATGATGAGTTGGCATAAACATGGCATTGAATGGGAGACTCTTCTGCCTTTTTCACTGCAATAGTCGCTAGTGGCAACAGCTATAATACAGTTTAGAAGTGAAACTAATGTATCAAATTAATTTTGAGCTTCCCTCACCCCAAGCTGATTAAGGCACATTCATTTCCATGCTAATCAGCCTGAGCAGTTCTCATGCAACACAGAATCCACTTTTTTCTAATGACAGAGCAAAAAAAAAAATTGTAGTCTGTAAAATGTACAGATGAGTGCCTTTATAACCTTAAGGACATGCACAGAAAGCAAGCACCCATGTGTTTCACCCAGCAAAGTTGTTTACAGACTTTTGCTCTGCTCCTCCACTCTAACTACAGCCCAGAAATACAAAATACAGCAGCTTCACACAGCATTACTATTGTGAATTACTGCTGCTTTCAGGATCATGCACCTAAGACCAACCACAAACATTAGCATGGGAGAAAGATGAAGGGAGATGGAGCTGGTAGATTTGAGAGGGTTTGCCATTTCAGCAGTCCTACAAGCACCAACAGTTTTATTTCTTCATTCTGAGTTCTAATAACTAGGCATGATTTATTTTTCTCCCTAGAAAAAAAAAAGTCTCCTGGAATTTAAAATGAGAATGCATATAAGTTATCAACTTGCAACTACATGGTATTATTGAAAAGTCTAGGATCTCTGAGTTACATGCTCCTGGAACAGACA
>VZTO01005511.1:48801-81459 GCA_013400615.1 Syrrhaptes paradoxus | reverse complement strand
AAAAAAAAAAAAAAAAGTGAGACCACTTTTAGATAGAAAAGACATTGACAACTGGAAACTTGACTGAGGACTGGTCTTGGTCAACTACTAAATCCGCGCTCTGTTCAAAGCCAGGTTAAGTATTAACTTACAGAAAAACATTCACAGCATGCTCACTATTCCCAAACACGAGCTGCAAGAAAGGATCTCGACATCAGTCTCTAACCTCAGGCTACACACAAGCAACACTGCTGAGAAAAGAGTAGGGAAGGGAAGGAGGAAGAAAGAAGAGAGCAATATTCTAGAGCAAAGTCAGTTTCCATATTCTGGTTTAAGACACAGAAATGCCCTGTGGTTTGTAGAAAAAAATGTTGATTAACAGCAGCTGCTTTTGTAACAGAAAAACAGCAGAGTAAACACAACATATATTGGTCCCCTGCACCTCTGATTTTCAAGTCCTTTTGAAGCGTGAGGACCTCATTGCACAGAAGAGCACATGAAACCAAAGCTTCACATCACAGGCTGTCACACAGGGCTTGAGCACACCATCTGCTGTGGTAGCATTGGCAACTGATGGGCAAGAGGAAGCCAAACTGGTACAGGTACACCCCAGTCCTGGGTTAAGCTAAGACAGAGTTAACTTTCTTCATAATAGCTAGTAAGAGGCTGTGTTTTGGATTTGTGCTCAGAAGAAAGTTGATAAAGAAGTGATGTTTATGCAGCTGCCAAGGTCTTTAAGCTCCTCTGGCTGTCTGCAAACAGGAGAAGCTGGGAGGGAGCACNAACAGGCTGAGCCTTGGTCATCGGGGGGTGAGACAGTATCACTGTGCATCACTCATTCATGTATTTGTATATAGTATTGGTTTAAATATTACCTCAGTTTAGTTATTAAATTGTCTTCTCAACCCACAAGTCCTTTTTTCCCCTTTTACTCCTTTAATTCTCTCCCCCATGCTTGGGGGGGGAGGAGGGAAGGAATTAAGTGAATGCGTGTGTGGGTTGGCCCCCAGCCATGGGTAAACTCATCACAACCCCTGCCAAACTTGGGGAGGAACTGCTTGAGCTTACTGTCCCCAGAAGCTTGTCCAGGCATTTTGGAGCAGTCCAGGCAGAGTCAGGAAGTACTTTAACAGTACAGGATGGACAACCAAAATCTAGTGTCTATGCCTGCTTTCTGAACAGTGCATGCATAGCCTGAAATGCGTAACACACAAGGAAAAGCCTCACAAAACTCAATTCCCTTTTTCTTTTTCTCCTCCAAACTTGCATTGACTCAGAATGCTACTTTTGAAAGCTCCAAGCTGGCCACCTTGCTATTATTGAAAGGAATCTTCAGAGGTTTTGGGAAAGAAAAAAAAACAAAGAAATCACATTTTTCATTTCCTGCATGTGTGTCAGATCTCAAAACTGATTTTCTTTTGCACATATGATTTTCAGTTTTAGTCTCATCCATGTTCCTGACCACAGGAGCACTCACATCAGGACAGAGCTTTGCACAGGACAGTGCTCCATGGAGTACAGGCAGTAAAAAAACCACCACAAATATTTTGCTTAATAGCTCAAGCCAGGCCAACAATTTTCCTTCCTGAATTAGATTAAAAATACCAATCTAGGAGCCAATTATTTAAAATGTCAAACCTTTTAATCTTTATAGAAAGGACACAAAATGCTGCAGGTCCAATTTGGTAACATACATGCCCATGTTTCACAGGACATACTTAGTTACTGATAAGTAAGAGATGCCAGGACAAATCACCCCCCTTCTACCACCCCTTTTACTTAGCAGAATAGAGAGACACACCTGAACAATTATACATATGGAGATTTAGAACAGCAGAGAAAAGATCGGTGCATTTAAGTGAACCTTTCCCTGAAGCTGAGGAAAAGGATATTGCCTGAAGGACCCTTCCTGGAGAGAAAACCAGCTTTGAAATATTTCAACAAGCATTATAATGAGCCCTTTTCTATTAACTTGTGGTCTTTTAAGGTGAACTGTTGGGCAGCTGAGAGGCATCGTTAAGTACCAGCCCATTACCAGGGGCAGAGGAAAGCAGATTTCTTCCACATGCACTTTTATATCAGATTGGTCTTGGAATAAGAGATATGTCCTCTCACTGCTGCAGTGGTTTTAAGCACTGGGCTGCTTCAGACCATTAGTGCCATAGTAACGTTGAATTTGAGCACATTCAGGTCATTAGTGCCAATAGAATTTGAAGTATCAGAACAGAGCTACCTCACCATTCCCAAGGTAACTTAAATTACCCACAGGTATGACTGCAAGACCTAAACGAGCCAGACGACATTAAACCCCTCCTCTAAAAGATACCATGGAAATGGAGGGAAAAAAAAAGAAAAAAAAAAAAGAATTGCTAGGAGTTGAACTGTATTTCACTGACACCCTCCATGACTCAAGCAAGATTAAAAGTAAAAAACCTGGGAGGAAAAATTATGACTTGTCTAGTGCCAAAAAATTCATGGGCTCTATAGGAAGCAGGAAAGGGTCTTTTGTGAGTTAGAGAGGATACTGTCCACATCCACCTGAAAAGATCAGTACGGCTAAGTTGATACTTTCTTTTTTAAATCCCCCCATGAAAAGCAACACAGCTTACAGTGCTTTTTCTCTAGGAAGATGATTAGAGCCTATGCATGCTCACCTGACTTAATAAAATGGCTTTTGTAGTAGTCTACTCTCAATTTAACCTGTAAATTTTATTTTATTTTGTAGTTAGAAACTAAGACTTGGAAGCTTAAGCTCACATAAGCCTGTTTACTATATGTCAGAAGTTTACAAACTTATGTATTTAACACACCAGCAAAACTCCAACAGCAATTCATTTTCAACATGCAATGCACTGAAAGATCCCATAACCAAACAGGCTATTGAGGTGAAAAGCGAACCCCACTTTCAAAGATGACCTGGCAACTCAAGTCATGTTGCAGAAACTGAACATATACATGATAACGTGAAAAAATGTAATATTTAAAGGACTTGGCAGACTTGGCTTGTGCCTTCTACAAGCTTCTACAAGCTCCTACTGGCTCTACAAGCTACTCTACGTAGCGGGATACAACACATACTAATGTACATACTATCTTCAAATCAACTGTGCCCAAGAGAGCGTGGGGGGGGGTGTTGGGGCGTGGAGTGGGGCGAGTGGGTAGGGGGAAGATAGGGACAATAGGCAAGAGGCTGATCACAAGACTCCTAAAATCAGAGGTGCCAATTGTTTTGGTGATGACAATTGAAAATGGATATTCACTGTCAGAGTTCACATGGTTCAGCTTGTACTCTGGCTGTCTTGTTGGGCACTATATATTAAAGTTTTGAAGCCACTTCATTTTGTATACATCTATACAACTCTCTATACCCTATTTCTCCAAAGAGGGTCAGAGTAGCCTTGCTAGAAATTCGCTGGCAGCAATAGACAGGGCATAGCCAAAGGTTACCACCACAAAATTCCAGGACTCAACAACTCTAATCTAAAATGAAAGTGGTCAAAACAGTCAGTTCATGAAGATGGAGAGATATTATATGAGCAGGTCTCTCATGAGTATAATGGAAAAACATGAAAATTACAGATTACTAATAGCCTTATACTCACACTTAATCATGACTTAAAAAACCAAAGCTAACACTTTGAAGTAAAAAAAACTCCATAAAAACAGATGAATGCTAAAGAGAGTAAGTTACTAAATCTTCTGGATGCAAACCCAAACAATTTACATGGAACAGAAAATCTGCTTGTTCTCTAAACGCATTTGGCTATAATAGTACTGTAGAGAGTATTCTCATTCCTATTCTTCATATCTAATACAAATAACACCCCAAATGCAAGCCAACATGCTGGAGCAGGAAAGAGTGATTAGCCCAATAAGGATCCAACTATTTTAATGTATTTGAGACATAACTAATACACTATTTTCTGCGTAAAATATAGTTCACAGGAATAAGCTCCAATATTCAATGTCCGACTGGCAATGGTCAGAGTACTGTGAAGGTCCATCCTGCTCAACATACATCAGCAACCCCGATGCTGACAAAAAGGATCCCCTCAGCAACTCTGCAGATGACAGTGAGCTAGGGGGGACGAGGTTACAAGGAATCACAAGGTTTTAATTCAAAGGAACCTTGAGAAATTCAGGGACTGAGCCAACAAACATCATGGAGTTCAGATGAAGAAAGGCAAAGCTCTACACCTGGGACAGAATAACCCCCCGTACTAGTGCAGGCTGGGAAACAACTGAGTAGCAGCCCTGCTGAAGAGGACCTGGTTGTTATGGTGGGTACCAGGATCAATGTGAGACGAAAGTGCAGTTAGTGTGACCAAGGCACATTGTGTACTGGGTAGTGAACCACTACACAAGTGTGACCAGGACAAAGACAGAAGATATTATCAGCCCTCTCCTCAGCACAGGCAAGGCAACACCTATATGTCCAGGTTTAAAGCCCAAGTTGAAAAAGAGAAGGAGAAAAGTGGAAAAGAGTCCATCAGAGAATTACCAGAATGGTCAAGGGTCTAAAATACATAACCCATAGGAAGAGATTGTGTCATCTGGGCTTCTGCAGGTAAGGGGTAGTTTAACAACAAGTGTACTACTGCTTAACATGGAGTTACTCAAACTCTGTCACATCAAACAATGCAACAAGGGCCAACAGCCAGAGACTGCAAACTGGGAGGGTTCAGTTTGGATATTATGGATATTTTCATGAAGGTGGTGAGCAATGGAAAAGATCTGCCAGAGAGGCTACGGAATCTCTGCCCATATGCATTGTCCATGGGTCAACTAAAGAAAGTCATGGTTAACGTGATCTACTGTGGATGACAACCCTGCCTAGAGCAAGAGGTTGGACTAGGTCTCCAGAGGTCCCTTCCATCCAAACTGTTCTACACCTGAAGTCTCAGTTTCGGGACAATGGAAGCACTTTCCTACCAAAGGACTGATGTGGTGATGTGCTTCTGCCACACAGCGAGGCCTGGATCTCGAACAAGTATGCTTAGTACGTATGCTGCCTTGTGTGCTAGAGGTCTCCAGAGAAACACAGTATAACTGGGCACTGCAGTAGAGAAGTGACCTCATCTCCTTCCCCTGCATGTAGTCATCATCCCACGTTATTGGGGCACCTTCCTCAGGTAAACAGTCTTCTCCTTCCAACTTTGCCTTTTCCTCATCCATCAGCACTTCAGATTCTTGTCACCATCACATCATCCCCTTTCTTTTGCCTGAATAACCCACTGGTGTTGAAGTTATTTATATAACTTTGTGCATCATTTCCTTAACTTGATTTTTTTTTTAATTTAAACAGTGGATACATTAGACTTGGCAACTTCAAGTTAACAACGCTTTGGGTAGACACTATAAAATTTCTTGGTTATTTTTATGCCACACTCTTCATAAAAAAATACATCTGGCATAAAACCCAATCCATCAAAAGAAATAAACAGATCTCTTGAGAAAGCTAGACAGCCAGGGTAGACTCAACAGAAACTGCTCTGATCGAGCAAGAAAGTTCCACATCGGAAAGATTCCTTCCAAAAGGGTCAGCTCTCAAAGATCTAAATTTTTTAGAAGAACTCTCTGCATTACCGTTTCCAAATCTAGCAAAAATTAACATTTTAACATGATTAGTGCATAACATCTGATCATAACCCCGTTTTCAGAGAAAACTGGACCTTGTAGTAACAGGTATTTCTAGTTTCTTTCCTTCACCTTTGTTGGACAAAAGGAAATTGAGAACTAAATCTAATTCTCCCAATTTAAGCAAACTGATCAGGAGTAAGTAGCAGAACTGAAAACTGACCATTAGCCTAATTTCTGTATAACAGTTGCTATGAAACTTTAATGTACTAGAGTTGGAATCTTCCTAAGTGCTATGTCACATATTTGTGTTTTATCGCAAAGATGAGGTTTGACCAAAGACATGTAGGATTCTGAGAAAATCAGTTGGATTGTACCATAAATATCATGGCCAATGCTAACTTCTACATTAAGATTTCCCAGCCTTTTATATCAGAGCCACATTTGTATTCCTTTCTATTCCTTCCTATGTTTGACTACGTATCTGACATGTATGAAACTACATGAATAAGACTATTAGGAAAGCCACAAATTCATTTTAAGTGGCTCTTTACTCAGTTTAATTGGTGATAGTAATCACCATGAGCCCAGTCTAAAGCTAATCCTTCCATAGATTTTAATAAGGCTTTAGTAAGGTCCAGATGATCCTCTCTAGATCTGGGTTCTCCCCATAAATTCATCTTTAAAAGTTTTGAAGGGAAGTCACATCCATGGGTCATGCAGAAATCCTGAATATTTACCATTAGCAACTGGTTTTGCATTACTATTCCCAGTACATCATACAGGAGTAGAAAAAAAAAACAAAACACAACACAGCCCACTTGTGCATTCTAATCAAAGAATGAAGCAAACCATCACAAGAGCCACAGAGTCCTCTCCCCATCTGTAACATTTGCCTAGTTGCTAGAGAGACTAAAGGAATTAAAATTAAAAAAAAAAAAAGAGGGGGAGTAGGGAGCTTTTCACAAGCATGTAATCCAAATTGGAATAATTGCTCGTTTTCAAATACACGTGGGTCAGAAGTAACAGCACAGCTCAAAGCAGCCGCGGTCACACTATTTACTCTCCTTTTTGACATAAAAGCCTTCTCCTCTGTGAACAGTTCTTAATGCAAAAACATCTCAATGTATGCTAATGCCCAACAGAGCAACAACTTCCTTTGATTGATTCAACAGTACTGAAAGTACCAGGAAAAAAAGATCAAACCAAGTATTATACAAACAACCAGCGTCTTCAATATGGTACATGTCAGCATGAAAGCTGAAAGGAGCTGAACAAGCCAGCTACTAATGTCTTACACAGTTCTGAAAGTGACAGCGTTCCTAAGTGCTTGCAGATAAAAGTGTTTTTCCCAAGTTGTGACATCAATTTATAGAGCTCTGTTAGATAATTAAAGTGCTTTGATTTAACATGATTTATGGAGCAAAAGCACTTCTGGTGTCTTCAGAAAAAGCATAGGAGTTTACAATAAACACAAGATAATTGAGTAATTTTGCAGCCAGTTACTCTCCTGAAATCATAATTAGGAAAAACAAACATGACCTCCCTCTTTTCTTTTTATGCTGCTTAAAATTCCTTCTTCTGTCTTCCATTTCACTGACTCACCTTTCTTTCAACATCCCGTCACTGGAGATCTTCCAGTGACAAACTTCTCTTGCATTACTTCAGTAAAGACATTTTCAACTTTCAACTAGTCCCAATACCCTGTTTTTCTACAAAGCTGCTATAGTGTTTACAAAAGAACACTAAGGCACACACAAAAAAAATAAATCTGCACAAATGGTCTACTGCTCTTTCAAGTATATCAGCAGCAGTGTGCTGTGTTTTACCCTCCCAGAGTTCAGAACAATCTCTTAGTTTTTCTTCTGATGTATAATGTGTGAGTGGAAGTTAAACTCCTAGGAAAATACATCTCTGGTTAGATTTAACTGACCGTGTCCCAGGTGCTCAAAAGACATAAGGATAACGGAATTGTTCCTTCAGGTACAGGCAGATGAGTAAGTCCACTTCAGGGGACAGGGATAAAGCCAGAGAAGATGGAAGCATACTGCCCACTGGATAACTGGTAGAAGCAACAATAGGAACAGGATTCTGAAATCAGGATCCACCGTCCTGTCCTCTTCCAGTAACCCACCTTACCTAAAAATAAGTAATAGCAAATAAATAAGAGGTAGCTCTGGTTTTAAACACTCTTGAAAGCACTTACACATACAGAGAGCTACGTCATGCATCTTGGACAAATTCAGGCATGATAGCTACTTGTCAGGCTCTACCAACAGCCCTTTGTCTCCGTCCTTCTGGCCTTGTCCAGGACACAACTAGCTAGAAGCCAGATCTTTACAGGCCTTCAGCACAACAGTTGTTCGGCAAATCTTCTGAGTGAATTGTATTTCTGGACCTAGGAATCTCAGAAACACGTAAGGAAATTGCTCAGCTATGTCCAAAAAGGAAAACTTTACAAATCCATAAAACATAAGTGACAAAACCCCTCATTGTACTACTGCATAAATCCACGGTGATTCCAAACTTACATTAGGCAGATCTTCACCTCTTTTCAAACTCTTTTTATCAGTTTAAGAGATGTCTAAAAAAAAGGAGGCAGGGAAGGTCAAATATGTGCGAGTGCTTCCAAACAAGGACCCTTTATCTGAAAAAGGCAACTAAAAGTCAATATATGAGATATTCATTTGATGATGTGAGGGGAAGAAAAGCAGCCAGAGAATGATTATTCATCATTTCTAATGTACATCCAATTATTATGGCATCCAATGAAATTATCAAGCAGGTTTAAAAGCAAAAGGAAACACATCCTCCGTGCAGTACATAACACCCTCTGTCCAAGGGGAGACTACAAACTAACCTCTAATTGAGATTAGAGTTTAAACACATTCAGGAAAAAAGATGTAAAATTTATGGGAAAAAAACCTATTAGATGGAGACATAGCTGCTGGCAAAAGAGATCTACTGGAGGGTGTCCCTGCCCATGGCAAGGGGGTTGGAACTTGATGATCTTTAAGGTCCTTTCCAACCCGAACCATTCTACGATTCTATGATTCATTAATACACATTTCCAAGGCAGCTCCTACTGGTCACTTCAAAACGGAAAATTGGGTTAGATTGGGTCTGGTCCAACACAGACATTCATCTATGAAACCAGGCTTAAGATCATTAGTTGACAACTACAGCAAACATGAGTTTCTACACAGGTTTAGCACTAGTCAAAGAACAGCTATACTGAAGTATTATGCACTAAATTTGGACATATCCTACTGAAAAACCTTTTGCAAGAGAAAAGCTAGAATCCAGCTCACACTCTTATTCTAGAACTACAATGTACCAAAGACCAGGTTGGGCAGGAAAACACGAGGCGTTGTCATGTCAGGTAACTGATCTCTTATTGCTTTGAACTGAAATCCTGACAGCTGCACACCTGCTTTTTAGCAAGTTTTTCTTCTAAGCAAAAAGAAATCAGTTATCACCAATTAACAGTGCATGATAACTTGAAAAAATTGTAAAATAGTTCAAAGGTACAAGAGATTTTGAAAAATTGTAGTATTTATGAACACTGAGAATTCAAGTTTCTCTTTCTTATTACATTGCCTATTTTTTTCCAGGGAAGGGTCAGTTTCACAGAAGAGAAAATGTGAGTCTTTTCATGAGCATTATGGATTAATCTGCCTGGTCTGCCACCACTTCCTTGCCTCAGATTTGGTATTTTCTACATCTGGCAGAACATAGGTCAGTTCTCGTGCTCCTGTGTTGTGGAGTCCATTTTGCTCTTATTCTGCTATAGGCTTAAGCAACTCTTCAATTTTTATTAAATCGTGTATCTGAAGGTTGGAGTAACCTTTAAAAAAAATCAAATGACAGGATAATTTAGATCTTCACAAAAATATCTCAAGATAATGACTGCTATTAGAAAACTAACTGCAAAGAAGGGAAATGAAAGGATCTAGCTTCATTTCACAGCATGTGTACCACAGTTCCTCCTTCGCTTCAGTATTACCAGAAAAAAATAAGAAGAACGTACAACCATGGCAAGTTTTAAGGAGAATATTCAGGATTCTACAAACTTTTACCATTGTACTAGGGAATCAGAATGGTTTGGGTTGCAAGGGACCTTAAAGATCATCCAGTTGAACAACCAATTGACCCATTAAAGAATATTTTTCCTTCTGCTGTACAGATTTGCTAAAGGGAAAAGAACCTATATGAAGCTTTGCTTTCAACACAGCACTATGGAAAGCAGACAAAAAGCTTACTGCTTCCTGAATGCAGGAAATAAATACTCCTCTCAGTGCTCCAGAAGCCCAAGGAAGCTTCCAGCTGTGAAATAAGGCAATTTGATGACTTCTGCAAGCAATGCAACAACTAACACCATATTTTAGGAAGTACACAGTAAGACACTGAGGATCGGTTTTGTTCAAATAATTTTCCTCCTGTTCCTGAAAAAGAACTGTGAAGTTTCCTCAATCCAACTTGTGGACACAAATTAAGACTTTTAAAAGGGCAACATATCTAATGGCACAGTGAGCCCCGAAATCACTCTGGCACACTCATGGACCATTCATGGTTTGCTGTGTCTGCTGAAATCTCATTTTACTCCCAGTAAAAAAGTCTTTGCTTTTGAAACAAGGAAATTGATAGAAATCAAAGCTCCTCTGAACAGTTTCAGTAAAGGAAACCATACCAGTCCCAAAAGGATTAAAATTTGGAGAGACTAGTTTGATCCAGAGAATGGAATGACCACAAAAGAAAGTGATTATTCCCATTGTAGTGTGTTTACACCAGATTTTGGCGAGATTCCCTCTCATATTTCTTTAATTATGCCTGTATAAACAGAACAATTACACACCCAACTCAATATCTTCTATAGTTTGGGAGAGATGTCTGAAAAAATATTTCTTATTAATTAAATAGTATTTTACAAAGGGTCACTGAAAGAATGCGAAGTCATCTCCACCAAGCAGCTGAACCTCACAGAGCTGCAGGGTTCGGTGAGAATGACCTAAGCTGCAAGCACGTTAATACACAGTGAGCTTCCTTCTCAGCATCCTGTCAATACCACCAGGGGCTGGTCTTATTTCATTTACATATGCCATAAAAATCTTTCCTGCAGAAGAATATTGCATTACCATATGCAGATTGTCAACCAGGAAACTGAACTTGAGGACAGCACTCATGAGACTTGGCTCTTTAAAAAAAGAAAACTTGTAGGCAAGGAAAAAGGAATAAAGCAGCCAGTAAGCTAGCATACATTTCTTCTGCATGTTTTTTAAAACTTCTCTGTTCATCAAGACACTAGATATCTGCACCACAAGGAAAGAAAGTATGTAGAAACCTAATGGTGCCATCTGTTTATTCTGGTACGTGAATGAATAAGTGAACACCAGCATTCCTCACTGCACCGGCATCCTGTCAGACAGCTGCCCTGCCAGCAGCCTTCACTCTCAACGTCTGCAAAAGTTAAGCATGATATCCTGCCCAGTTTAGTCCTGGGGCCCCCTCCTAGAAGATCCTGTTAATTATGCCAAGGTCTGTTAAAATTATGTACAGGGTTCTTTCAATACGTGTCTACTCAGCTAAGACTAACAGCCCTCCAATATTTTTGGTTTGTCAGGTCTCCAAATTAAACAAATGAAAACCAACGGAGAGATACCGAGTGTCCCCATTGCCCTTCAGGAACAGATTTAACACTGCTGAATTACTGAACAGAACGCCACGAAGAAATATAGGCTTTCCATTTCCTAATGCACAGTATCTTTAGATGCTTATACTGCCTGTTTGGACAGCAGGATTAGCCTACTACGTACAACAGTGATTTATACAGCTGCTGTCAAGAAGTTCATTATCTCCACAGATGGAACAGGGGGTTTTCAGACTACTAGAAGCCTACAGGGCTGAAGTTGGTGCAAGAAGCTAAAGAGTTGGGAAAAATACAGCACGATATAAAAGGGAAAGGCCAAAGAAAGTGAGAAAGTCAGTGCTGGAAGGCAGTAAGATGCATTGGACCCATCGCAGGAACTGAAATACCTACAGCTCCAACTGTTCAGGAAAAACCCAATGACAGGCTGAGGGGCCTTTGTGTAGAAGGAAAACAAGGGAAGGGGGAAGAAAAGGAACAAACCACTAAAAGGTCATGACATGAGACATTGCAGGGTTTAAACACAGACTGAAACTATTTCCTGTTTTAAAACTGAGAGAAAGTATTGATTAATATCAAGAAGAGTGATTTAGGATAATGTAAATCAAACCTTTCAAGACTGGAAATGCCACAAATGCTCTAGCTTTTAGAAAAGGGTGAAGGTTTTGTTTTTCAGTTTTTACCCCCCCCCCCTTTGTGTAAACACATTCAGTCTAATACAGAAGTAGAAAACAATGTGGTTTGTTTTTTTTTTCCTGAGGAGAAAGAAGGGATCTTGGTGGCAAAGACAAAATAAAGAGAGTTTTTTGGATCACACTGAGCCCAAAAACAGTTTCCAGTGAAACAAAAAGCCCAAACCACACACCTTTTCCAGGCAGTCACCTTTTCCTTTTATTTAGGTCTACTTGTATACAAAAACAATTAGACACAAATAGCTTTGCACTGGAAGTTTTTTGGACACTTACCTTCAACACTGATTTCATACAGTTGCTCGCTTTGCATCCCCGGAGAGTTTTTAAAAGAATGCACCTGACTATTGTCCACCTTTCATCTCATGCTTTTCCTCACCATAAAACAATACTAGTGCCCATTTATTCCAACATAAGGGATTTCCTCTAAGTGCACTGTAGTACTTACAGACTTTCCTCAATCGCTACAAGCCAGCACTATGCATTCAACAGCAGC
Organism: Syrrhaptes paradoxus; assembly: GCA_013400615.1. NCBI lineage: Eukaryota > Metazoa > Chordata > Aves > Pterocliformes > Pteroclidae > Syrrhaptes > Syrrhaptes paradoxus. Next base: position 69,074 of record VZTO01005511.1, on the reverse strand, counting down.
ATCCTTTTAGCCTCACGCACTCCCCGCACACACTGAAATAGGTGTGTGTCTACTGTGACTATTCTTCTTCAGTTTAAGCGGGACATGATCATACTAACACTCAATTTACAATAGATTATAATCCCAGAAGGAGATCAGATTCTTGCTACATTACCTGCTAATATGAAGTTAAAAAAACATACAAGTGAAGTGTCCCAAAGTAATCTCAGCTTTGAGCAATAACTAGTGCTGCAAGAGAATAAAACAGAACTGTGCTTTCATATTCTAGTTTGGTCTCCACTCTAATAGGTCACAGCAGTTAACTCCCCTCAGACAAGCCCTTCCTCTGTTGTTTGGACAACGTAAAACGCTGCCCTTGGAGCAGATTACCTCCGTGTGCTCACAGGCCTCCTTGCAGCTCGCTGATGTGTCTTCTCCTGTGTGCTGCAGCTCGTGACCGGACACACAACACTTTCATCAATCCATCTGTGACTATCTCAGTCTTTTCACCTTTCGGTGCTCTAACATCACACACCTTGAGTTGTTACCTGCTACCAGCCACCGCAGACAATCAGATTGTACTCTGACTAATGGGACTTGAACTCAGCCTCTGAACCCCCCGAGTCTCATAAATAGAGGCAACTTCCTAAAGGAGTTCTGCTTTCCCTTGACACTGCCTCATTTTGATCAACAAAGGGACATTTATAAAGATACTTGACAAGAACCCTCCTCTCACACACAGTTCTCTGGGCTCTTTTCTCTAATCCCTGCCATATATCCAACCCACACGCATTGCTTTCTGATCCACTGCATCTGCAAACACATTTTGTCTTAGCTTCATAGGAGAAGTGAGGTATGCTGCGGAGATCCAGTTGTAGAAACCCCATTGCAGTGTTGTGCTGCACACTTACCCCTAACACTATAAACCATATACCTAAGAAATCTGGATGCCTAACCCACACATCACCTCTTCAGTCCTGGGGACCTCTTGCGCACTCATTTACCTCTAAGATTAGTTGGCATAAAAGCTTGAGCTCCACCGTTTGTCCAAAATCCAGATCGAACCACAGGCAAACACTCATAACTTATGGACACCATGGATCAACACACCTTAAAACTATGTGGAGAGAAATCTGTTCTTCAGCGATTTGCAGATTTTGGGGAAGAGCAAGAACTCTCTCCAACTTAAATCTCCCTTGGCTAATATAAGTTCTCTTATAACAGAAACATTACAAATACTGAAGACCTAAAAAGGGCAAGTTTCCAATTCTTTAAGTACTCTGGTTTCAGAGCTTTCACACCTTCATTTTCCATCCCAAGCAACAAGTTCTGGTAAAGCAATGTTTGTTCCTTGGAAGATTAAATACCTGCCCCTTAAAAAAAAAAAAAAGCCCCATAAGCATTTATGATCCCTGCTTCCCCTACTGAAATATCCTTCCTACCTTATTATAAAAATTCACTGCAGACCTTAAAACACATGCTCTTTGTTCTTTAGTTGTCAGGCAGATATTTTTCACACTCATCTGAGTGTATTCAAATCTCTTAATGTTTCAACCACTATCCCAAAACACGAAACCACACAGCAGAATCATCTGGTAAAGCCAAATCTATCCCAAGAGTTACCCAAGTTGGACAGGAGCAAGAAACAATGAAGATTTAGGAAGGGCCAACTTTATTGCCTGAACACCCACCCTCCCCTCAAACCCCATCTCTTACCTGCAATGTGAAGGAAATCATAAGCTAGCAACCAGTGGCAAATGTATTCTAACAGAGCAGTTTCGTGTTCCGTGCTGTAAAACTTAGACCAAGGCTAGGTTCCTGGGCCCGCTGCTGTGCTTCCTTTCTTCTCCAAGGAGCTTCCCGCACAGTCACTCCTGGGTGGCAGACCAGGCTCGGCTCTTCAGCCACAAAGAATGCTACTTAACATTTCATAGGAGCAATGCTTCTCAGTGTACTAAGAGATGCATCAGATGTCTCCACATTGCCTCCTGGTTTAACATTTTCCTCCAGCATTTTATCTAATCAAAATATAATTTAAATCTTTGCTTTCAACAAAGAGAACAAAGTGATTCCATTCTTTGCAACATCTTTTACATCCCTGAACCCTTTTCCAGACTGAAAAATCTCACAAGCTGTGCCTTCGTGTCTCTAGAATCAAAGCTGTCCTTACGACTCCTTTTTTTTATTAGTCCATACCACCTGCATGCACTAATTCCATAAGCATATAAATGCTTTCTGCAAAAGCAGAATAATTAATACTTTTAATTCTAAACAAGTGTATTTTTAATATTCCACGCTATTCAAAGCTGTTATTCATGCTCAAGAAAGACAACTGGTTAGAATATGGCATACAATATGTTAAAAAAATTATTTTAAAAATAACAGGTGGAGAATTAGTAAAACATTTCAGCACAAGGCAAGAATAAGCTAAAACACTACAGGACAACAAGACATTTAGATGAATCTCTAATGCCTTCCCAGCTCAGAAGCATATTTTCTTTTAACTGGTTACCTCTCTGGCTTCATCTTCATTAACTCAATCTAATTATCACAGCATAAAGCAAAATAGGAACTTTTTTTTTTTAAATCTAGAGAAAAACAATATGCAAAATTATTCCAAAAGCTGGTGAACATTTGGGTTGGAAGGGGAAGAAATGGGGGTTGAGCGGTGTGGGATACGTAACAAACCAAGAGCAAAAGTTGCAGAAGACAGACAGTTTGACAGTGTAAATACCAGAAGAAACAATGGTGTAACCAAAGAACTCATTTTTATCCACACAGTTTATTAGAAAAGTATTACAAAGAGAGCACTAGTTAGCTTAGCAAATGTATATTGAATGTATTCTCTCCCTTCTGTTTTGACCTACGCATGGGCTTTCTTTTGTTTGTGTTTTCAGGGCTGCTATCCATATTTGTAGCCAGCTGTTACTACACCATAACATATTCCCCCACTAAATCCCACAGAGAACTGCTCTGTGTGTCGCAGTGTTTGGGAAGAATTGTTTCAGACAGATGTCAGTTCTCACATTTCTCAGTATTTAAAGCTGGCACCAAGCGTCCCTCCCCTTGCCTGTTTGACTTCTCTCCCCTCGTTTGTGGGGACCTTCTGGGTCTGAGAATGCAAACGTCACAGCAAGATCAAAATACACATTAAATTGCTTGGTGTAAATTTGTCAAATTAGGAAGCAACACAGTTCTGTTGAGGGTTACTTCCCTCAAGGTAACAGAACAGCCTTAGCTCTAGTAAGAATTGAATCCCACTTTGGCCATCTCTCCAGCACAGATGCTGTTTTGTTTCTCCTATCTAACTCAGACTGCAATATTTGGGGGGGTTCTTTTGGGTTTTGTTGGAGGTTGGATTTTTTTGGGGGGCAAGGGCAGTGGAAAAAAAGGAAAGGAGAACTGTGGCATTGCAGCCTGTGTTTCAAATTCACTGCTTTATACTGGGAACTCACCACAACTTCGAGGTAAAAGAAAACAAAAGCCCTGCTATTCCTTCTCTCTGCTGCTATATAACCCAAGCAAGTGCTCTGCATTTCACTCTGTAGCTGCCCCTACTGCATATAAACAGCATTCAGAGTCTTCCTTCCCAAAAAAATCCAAGTAGACTTTATGACAATCTTTTTCCTCGAGGGTACAAGAAGAATCATGAGCCTTTTTGTTATACTATAAGCAAAGATATTCTCACCATCCTGAAGGAAGAGGCAAAAGCATGATGGCTTACACTGAACTATGAATAACTTCTAGCAAAATTCTCTGTTATGCTCCTGTAACTCAATACGACAGCCAATCCCAATAACAAGTAACTAATAAGGCAGGAATTTCATGTCACATTCTACGTTATTAGCTTACACAGGTTTTCATAACAATGTTATTGATTTGCTATGAATAAAGGTGCAGCAACAAAATTATTCCATTATTGGAACCCACAAAGGAAAATCATCTTTGAGGGCTCTCAAACCACTTTTACACAGTTTCAGGACCTCAGTCAATCCTACAACACAACATGCTTAATTCATCATCATTCATTGGAAGAAAATACAAAGTCCTGAATGTGCATTTACACTGAAAAAAAACTAGATCCATTTATTTTTATTCCCCCAAAAACCAGAATAGTAGTGTAGTTAAATCCAGAAAACACATATTAAATATTATCTAAACAGCAAGTACTCTCAAACAATACAAGTTCTTAGAGTTTATACAATACTGCCTACAACAGGATGCTGAAGAGACCTCACCATAAAAGCAACACAAATATTTGATACTTGTATAACAGCAAAGTTTTTGCTTTGGAAAACAGATATAAGATACTACTAAAACTCACCTTTATATTACACTTCAGTAATAAAATGTTTTACTGAAGTCTTCCATATCATTAAAAATAAATCCTATTACAATATATATAGAAGGAATTTACAATAAGAAACTGTCCCTATCAGAATTTTGTGATAATTTCTTCATTAACAGATGATAGAAACACAGGGGGGTTTTTTCCTCTATTAAAGCTATGCCCTAATCTGAAGCACAAAATACTGATGTACAAAATAAACAATTTAAATTAAAATAATTTAAATGTAAGGAAAAACTGTTAAGCACTACCTAAAGGCAGCTATTGTTGAGTGGCTAGCATCTCTGCATTAATCCGGTCCTGCACATTGTAGTGCCTATGCCACTACTGTCAAGAAAGCAATATCAAATAGTTATATAAAATCTATTACCTGACCTATCAGCTTTCATATGGATGAGCATGAAAGTTTAAGACTATTCAAAGATGGTTAAAGAAACCAATTGCCCATTAAAAGACTGCAGTTATGCCCAATCTATAGCAGGGAAACAGGTTCAAGCCTGCAAATTACTGGCATCCCAAAACCAAGATTCCTTGCTTTTAGTGGAATATTCAGTTTTATTCCAAAGGCACTAAGTCCCACGCTGAATCTGACCTCAGAGATAAAAATGCAACACCATCTGAAGGGATTCTTGTTTTGTATGCTTAAGTTTAAATTGGTGCCTTTTCTTCAGTAAAACAGATTTTGGTTGCTCTTAAACATTTATCCAGACATCCATTATTTCATTGCTTTAACACTTCAGTCCAGTGTGCCTCATTATCTTAAACTTCAGTACACAACATGTTTGCAAACCATCCCAAAAATCAGACCCAAGCCTTCCACTGCGTGTGTCTTTCTCCCTAAAGGCAGAAACAAGAACAAACGTTCTGGTCGTAGTGCTTGATGAATACACAGTGCAAAAAACCCACTCAGTATAAGAAGTTACACAAATCTCTCAGCCAGTTTAATACTTACTCTCATTCTGACTTTTTTCTTTTTAAATCAAGTATTTAGATGGCGAATGACCTTTTACAAGTCAGAGTCAAATCTAATTTTCACCATTGTAAATGCCTTTGAAACGACACACACATTTGGGTAGCCTGTCCCTCAAGTACCATCTTTTTGCCACTTCAAACATTCTGCAGAGTTATTACCATTGTTATTCCTGAAAGTATCACAGGACCATCACTACACAAACGTGATTTAAAATCCCAAACCCAAATTGTGACAAGCACTTAGCATCTAATAGGAGGCATTTAACACCTCGCAGAATCAAACTGTAAAGAAAATTTCATTAGAGAATCTTTCAATCACATCTCCACCAAACTTATACCCCCTGAAGACACAATTTGGCACCTGTTAGAACAAAGGAGAATGAAATGGAAAATACTCAAAAGTACTGGGGGGAACAAGGAAGGGCAAAGGCAATACACATACCCACCAGGCAATTTCTGCTTTTTCCATCCTTGTTCTGTTGACTTGGTTTAAAAAAGGAAGGTGTTTTACTGCTTTATAATAGCCCAGGTCCCTTGCTAGACCCACTGCTCATGTAACCTTTCCCTACCATACTACCACCCAAACAGAGCACTACCCCCATGTCATCTAGCAGAAGCAAGTGAGGGGAAGAGCCTCAGATGTTTTTAACAGCTTTATTATTCCCAAGATCAAGGAAATTTGAAACATTCCCAGAAAGGACACAACTGCCCTTCCTTGTGCAGACATTCCACTCCCCTTTGCAGTACAGGAGCAGAAGAGGAAAAAAACAAAAGCTCATCTACTCTTCATATTTTGTATGTATATCAGCTATCTTTAGGTAACCACCTTGCTGTGTCCTATAGAGCCAGGCACCTGTAGGTAGTCTGTAAATCCATGTCTGAGAGTGAAGGCTAGTTCTCTTGAATTTATGAAAAACTGCCCCATCTCCACAGTGTCAAAACTATACGTGGTAAAGACAAACCTTAAAGAAACAATTCCTTTAGAGGCTTTCAGATCACTTTGGTAAACCACAGCATTCGGGTATCAAACCTGTTGGGAAATACCTCTGTGAAACTTCCAAAATTAAGTAGTTGCTTTTGTTCAAACATGTTAGGAAAATACAGCTAGATTGTTAGGGTTAAACAACAAAAATATGGATAAGCAAACTGATGTTTTAAGTGATTACTCATCAGGGTTGACTTAAAGATAGATCCACATTTGTTTCTTTCACAAAGAAATATTTAGTGTATATTCTGAAAAACACAGTACTTCGAAAAAACTGATTGCTTTAGCTCAGAGATCCTAAGAAAACAAAGAAATAAAAGCCAGGAAAGGGCTAGTGGGAGGCGAGAGATTAATTCTCACCTGTAAAACCACTTTCAGATACATACTATGTCTGGCAATTCAGCACAATGACAAGGCTGCCATCCTCAGGGGATCTGGAAGCTATTGCAGCTGGCTTCCAGAGAAGATTTATGCCTGGACCTCCACAGAATAACTCACATAAATTAATTCCTCAAGAACTGGCTAAGAAGCCAAATACTAGGATGCCTTAAATAGCCTTCAATGTTATCTTCCTTAATCATAGTCGTTTTCAAATGTTAGACTAAAAATAGATTGCAGGGCCATTCAAGCCTTCTAGTCATAGTACTGTACAGAAAGTTCTCCAGTACATTTCAGAACAAAAGGTTTCTTTAACATGTCTGACAAGTACGCACACAACTCAACTAGCAGCAAAAGCAAGAGGAAGCAATGGAAGCTTCTTATCTTTTAAAGGGATGCTCATTTATTCAACTTCATTATTGCAACTACCACAAATGGTACTTGCATAATTTTAACAGAGCAGGGTACAAATGTTACAGATAAGTTGAGAGACAGGATAATTTGGGATCAGCCCTCTGGGAAGAACCACCCCTTCTTGACTTTCAAACATTCATCCAGCTTCCCACACAATAGAGCTCCTTTCCCCAAAGGCACTGTAGTGCCAGCTGTGAACAGCACTTCTCATCTTCCAGTAACAGGCAATGTCATGCCTAGATCCTACATTTTCTGTTTATACACAAGCCATTAGTTTGTTTTCTAAACTGACTACTCCACCTCTAGTATCGCCATCCTAGAGATTCTTTGGATTAGCTTTTTAAAATAAACTTCTACAGGTTTTCTATTTCAGTATACAGAGACAGCCTCCACGCCACTTGAACCATTGCTCCTTTTGGTGCAGAGAAGGGAAACCAGAGACCCCACGAACCTGACGCAAAAGCTCTGTTATACTACTTTTCTTCATGCCACTTATGTAGCATAGAAGCCTGTCAAAAACATAGAAAGAACACAAAAAACCTTAAATAAGCTGATTACAAGAAAAAATGATGTGCTCACACACATAGCAGTTGACCAACTGTTTCAGAATATTCAACTTCCTGAACTCCAGACAGGAGTTGGAGAGAAAAGGTTAGTGAAATCAAGTTTTAAAAAAGACAAACACCCATCAAAAGCTAATCAGTTTAATCAAAGATGGGCTTGGGTTACATGAATTTGGACCTTAGTTCAGACTGCAAGTCTAAGAGAAAGGTTATTGTAAATATTGTAATCATTGTAAATCAGCACCATCTCCTGGGATAAGATCTGAAGTGATAAGGTATTCACAATTATCTATTGATACACCAAAACCCCAGCCATCATCAAAACAAACACTGATCCCAATTTACAACTGGGGATTTACTAGCCAGCAAAACACAGCCAAACATATTTGAATATAACCACAGAACCAATAATCCATTTACTATGGACAAAGTGTTTACACATCAAGCCTTCAAGCCTTCCTGCTTTTGAGCTAAAGAGAGTTAACAATATAGGGGGAAACACAAAAGTCACAGCAGAGGTGACAGTCTGGGGAGAACTTTCCTGACAGTGAGGTATTTGATGACCTCTAATTTTACTGCATCATGGTTCATCCAGTTCCAGCCTTTATACAATGAAACAAGTTCTATTTTCTATTGCATAAAGTCACCATTTTTTTAACCTAGGGATGAAAAGTTCACAGGAGAGTCACTATCTAGCTGGTGAAGTTGGATAAGATTTCTTCTTTCTAGGAAGAGTAAGCATACAAAGCCACTAGACAGATTTAAGGTTGTGGTAGCTCTACTCTTTCTAACTGAGTTTTCTCCAGGAGGCTTTCTAACTCAGTTACTCAATTCAGTAACTACTTATCACCTAGAGATTGTTGCATGAATGGATAATATTTTGCCAATCCAAGTTTAAGCCTCAAATTTTTTTTTTCCCTTCCAACTTAACAGGAAGACATTTACTGGGCCAAAAATCTCATTCCACAACTCAGGAAAATGGTGTTGTCTGTTCTCCATATGTCTTCCATAACAGACATGACTTTTCTCTGACACCTCACACTTCATATTCCCCCTGCTGCTTCCTGGGACTGATGGCCAAGTACATCTATGGCAGGCCCCAGACTGTAGAAAGTGGACCTCCCCTATAGATCCCAGGCACCAAAAACACTCCACACCACTGTATGAGATTCTTTCCATTTTTTTTAAACCCCTCCCCACTGTAAGAGTGTACAAGCTACATATAGAACTGTGAAAACTTATTCAAGAAATGCTTGTCTATTTATCATGAAGAGGTTATTAAGCAGTAGCATGGGATTTTTCAGTTCAAATCTACTCTGGATTCTCAAGTAGGAACCATACCCAACACCTGCAGCTCTGAAAAAACCAGGAACCCCTACTTCAATCCTCAGCATCTTCCATCAGCTACTGCAATTCTTCTTACTTCCACAAACCCTGCCTTCCCACACAGTAATATAAAATGCTGCTTCTAAGGGATCACTGCTATTCATGATCAAACTCTGATCTCCATTAAGGCTCATTTCTCTTTCAATATCCTTCCTGGCTTGCCTGTTACATCTTACCTACAAATCAGGTGGCCTACCCTCTACCTCAGCTGTTCATCGCTAATCTCTCAACTTTCCCAAGAATAACTTTTCCCGAGCTTATTCGCTTTTTGCTCTCTGTACTTCCCATCAACATCTCTGTAGGCACTCCAGCCTCCACATTTTTTTCTCTCTGTGCAGCAACCACTCTGTGGCAATACGCACAGAAAATTTTTCTGATTAAGCATCCAGTAACCAGAGTTCACAGAGACACTCAGAGCCACCCTGTAACAACTGCAAGCAGCACAAAGCCCATCATATATCCTGGATGTCTCTTTTCAAGGACCAGCTTCTTGGCAAGAGTTTATGAACTGCCTGATGCGCAGTTTCCTGCTGGAGCTCTCCCAGGTTCCATTTGTCGTTAGCTGGAGAATTTTTCCCTTCTTCTGTACTGGCAAAACTCAGAGCATCACAGCACTGCTGTGAAAATTATTGGACAGTTAATCTGAATGCAAGACATTAAGAAAAATTTGGAAGATGTTCTGAACCAATGGTAAGGCAAACTGATATTAAGACTTAACTTAAAGCAGGAATTTGATAGGTGTAATAGGAATAAGTCCTCAAAATACTAGAATTATTTGACAGAGAGTGGAAGGTTTTGAAAAAAACGTCATTTTTCAAAAGAGTAGTGACAAATGTGAAGTACTGTTTCATGTTTGTCAGTCTTGATTATCAAGCAAAATTTATCAGTGGCCTTTTGGGAGGAAACTATCCATTGTTTTCCATTAGAGAGCTTAAACTTTTCTTTATGATGAGCATGGCCAATTTAAGAATTGCTAACATTGGATTTCCTCACTATTACATGTTTTATACTAATGTCATTTATAAAACAACGCATTTCCCTAGTTGTAATAATATCAAGCATCAGTTACAGCAGCATCTAGCAAAATGTTTTCGGCAAGACTGACAAGTATAGCACTACTAGATCCAGAATTGTTCTGTTCCCTGAAAGCTAAGGAAGTTCTGAATAGGGAATCTATTGAAAGTCTATCAGTGCTCTTGATTCTATACAGTATGACACAGAAAAGGACACTGATGTCACCTACTTCTTGCCCACACAGCTAAAGTGTGTTGTAATGTAAAAATACACTGGAGATCATTCACTTGCTTCTCTGAAATAACACGCAGGCACCATACACACACCCACACACATAAGGATTTGGGGAGGGGGGAACCATTGGCCTCTCCCTCCCTCCTCCAGCGAGTGCCCTACAGGCAGAATAGGAGAAAATTGTTTCATTGAGCCCCTGACTACTGGATGTTTGGAAAGAGGGCAGTTTGCATACACACCAAGTAAAAATAGACTGAACTGCAGCTCAGCTCAGGGCATAAACTGGGATATCTACCTCTTTGTAAGAGAAACTTCTAAAAACAGGTTTGATTTATAAAGAACTACAATTTTTTTGTTATAAGTCCTAAGGGATACAGCCCCTCAACTCCTTTGCAGAATCAGACTGCTGTTTAGAGAAGCATGGTCTTACAAACAATAGCCTCTGATTCGTTACAGCATTTATGATCCAATTTTAATTCTTACCCATAGTCTTCTGCATGAATAAGAATTCAACACTAATTGCAGTTGCCAAAGCACATCCCTGAACTAGTACAGAGACATACATAGAGCCAGGTAAAACATGCTGAACAAACTTCTCCACTGTAAAAATACGCCAGTTCTCTCTCTTCACTTAAAACACATCTTTTTTCAGCGTATTTTTGTACTGTCTCCTAAGATCTAACCACTCCATACTTTGTACTCCACGTTTTCTTTCCATCTGAGTTTGCAAAAAAACCTCATTTAGTATCCAGTTGTGAATTGAACTGATGAGCTATTTAGCCTCCTCCTTTAAATCATTAATAAGACATTCCATCTAACTGAGCCCCATACTTATCCTACGAGCACTGTTCCTTGCCCCACAGCTCAAATTACTGCCACATCTACTAGTTGTGCTTAAGGTCCTTCAGCAACTTTCCAGGCCATGCAATATTTACGCCAATAAAAGTTTTTTTACAAATTGTATGTGGAATTTCTTCCAAATGGCTTGAAGTATTCACTGCATAAAGTATTCCTCTATCTGCAAAATACTGTAACTTGATTTTTTAGAATGAAGGAGTATGCTTTTTGATTTACACGTACCAGCAGTTGATCGGTCGCAGCTCTATTTTCAAATCCATTAGAAATGTACCTTCCACTGTTGGTGTTAATATTTTACGTAAGGATGGATGTGGAATTAACATAGATGACTTACTGTTAACAGACATCCACAGAGCCAATATCCTCACAGCAGACACTCTGGCAAGCAGATACATACAGCTTGCCTACAGAAGCCTAGACTTCACACTATGCAGTTTATCCTGTTGAAGCAGCTGGTAGCAGCTGCAGCTGAACTACTTTCAGCACCTAAGCCAGTTAGATATTTAATTAATTCCACAGTTACAGAGCAGTTTGTTCTTGTGCTTTAAGATATTGGCACTCTGGTTATTTTTCTTATCTCTTACTATCACCAGTCTTTCTAAACCCATTTGCTAGTTTTGTAAATTAGGTAGCTAATCTCTTTGTGTTTAAAAATAAAGTTACTCTTCATTTACAGATATCCTTTCACTATTATTGTGGAACACAGATTCTCACCCACATATCTGCATTGTCTGAAGCCATCGTGGAACAGGCATAACAACGTACCTAATCCTGATCTTAGAGAGCTGAACTACAGAAAGGTGTCTCAAGTCTCCACAGCAATTGGGAGCACAAATCATGTATTCAGACATCCAAAATAAGCACCACAAATGCAAAGCCATCTAGTTATTTCTACTGCTCCTTGAAAAGTCTTCAGAATGTGAAAGGCAAGAACCTGAAATAGATTCACAGCCTGTCTCCTTCCAGAGAAGGCATTTCTGCCTCACTATCTGTGCTCCTGCAGCCTGCCAACTGCAGCATTACAATTTGACTTTCACATCGTTGCTGAGACTCCTCTTTTTTAATTAAGGTGTAAGCAAGTAAGCCACATGCAGACTCCACCTTTGCAAGTTTGCGTTAAATTGGAAGAGACATGCCAACTTGCATTGACTTCAGAGTCCAATACATATGATTATACATATGATTCACCGGCCTATGTAATGCATTACACTCGAATACAGCCCTCATGCTTCTAGCACTTAATATTCAACATTCCAACAGGAACTTCTCGTAAAGCCAGGTCCCAGATCTGATTTCACTGCTAAACAGTTGGAGGCAGAATGTTCATTCATGTCACTGGCACCGCTGCACGAACAGTAAGACAAAAGCTCACGGTACAGGAGCTCCTAACAAACCATACCCCACACCATCTCTGAAAGTCACTTCGCCTTGCCCTCATACCTCTTCCCCGTCCACCCTCCCCCTTACTTATTTTGTAAACAGGTAAGAGAAAATTATCAACAGTTTGTAGGCAAACCCTCGGCTCACACTTGGACATCAAAATGCATCAAGGCATGTAAAAGCTTAACTAAGCGAGTTAAACGACAAAAACCTGATCTCTGTACAATGCTACCCAAGCTACAATTCCAAGACACTGAAGGCCAGAAAGCTTATTTCTTTAAAACCACTAGAATGTAGAGAAACAGAAAACCTCTTTTGTTCAGTAGCTTTCCGTTCAATAGAATTCCCCATTTGTCTTTCTTTTCCTAGACTCCTTTCCTCATGCTGATCAGTGCCAGCCGCCAGTTATGCCTGACAATGGAAGAAAGTCTCTTTATGATCTTCAGTCATCACTACATAAAACACCCTGTACTGCATTCTGCACTCAGTTCCTTCTTTTTCTCAAAAAGAAAGCTTAAAGTAAGTTTACTGGTGTTTTAATAGTTTTCTTGTTCTCAAGCCAAACCCAAAATTCTTTCCAATCCTCCCATTCTGGACTTGGACTGTGAATATTGAGCATGCACACTGGGCTTGCTGGCTGCAACTTCAGCTAAATTGCTGCTGCCGCCACTGTTCCTGCTCTCTACCATCTCGTAAAATATTGATTTCTGCAGTACATACTAGGTAAAGAAAAAAAAATAATAATTTTCCCCTAGACACAGCAAATTGGCAACAACATAACAGATCAGCCTGTCAGGCTGGTATGCAAGACTAGCATCCAAAAATGAACTGAAGAGACAACATGAAGAAGGTGGGAGGGTACATGGGGAAAAGGGGAATGCAAACAGTGGTTGTACCAGAGGAGAATCAGGAAAGAAAAGGAAACTAGGAAAGATGCAATTTGTTACATCTTTAAAATTGTTATTACAAGGGTGTTATAAGAAAGCAGCATCCTTGATCAGCTTTTCCACAGGACAGCCAACGATGGTCTGTATGATTCCACCACACTCATCTATCCTAAGAAATTTTGGCATATAGTTACAAATACAATCAAAATAATTAGCAATCATCAAAAAGGGATGAGAAAATAGTCCAGTATTTGTATAAAGTGGCTGCACACCTTAAAGCATCGGTGTAAATTTGGAGAACCCACGACAGAACCTCACAATAAAAATGCTCTTGTTCCTTAAACACAAAGCCAGAGGCTAAGTTTGATGAAGGGCAGAGAGGAATAAGATGTTGTACATTAACCAAATCAATTTGAAAGAGTATAAAACCTGAGCAAAACAAATCTCACAAGTAGACAGAGGGACTCTCTTTTCCCCTTGTATTCTTCACTCTCCAAGCTCCCTGCTGTAACCCCAGCAATTTACACTTTTCAGCAAAGCTCTCTCTGCAACTCCAGCTGCATCAAGAACATCCAAGAAAACCTCCACTGCCATAGAGCGCATCCTGAAATGACAGACCTGCCACCATCAAACCATGGGACACTGAGGACCAAGAGGAAATACTCAGTCTCTTCCCTGCCTTCCCACAAACTTTGTCTGACCCTTGGTCAAGGTACAGAAAACACTGGGCTTTACATACTTTAAAATGTGCCTCTTCCAAGCTGCCAACCACTGAAAGAACAACAAGTCTGACCCCTTGCACCAGCTGGAGTATTTCACATGACTCTTCCTTTAAGCAAGCAGAGACCAAGCCCTGGCTTCACCCCAAAAGATGCCTGTGAAAAAGCCAGAGCTCCTGGAACGCTTCTTCCCCTTTCAGCACAACTGTGAGCCGCACATCAGGAGCCAACCTTTGATACCAAGCACAAATACATATTAAAACAGAGCTCCAAATCAGTGGAGCTTTTTATATACTGTAATAGATCCCAACTGTATCAAAACATTAATATTGAGCTCTCAGGACTAAGGGTATGGTATTGGATACATGCTTTTAAAAGGTCCCTAAAAGCTTATTCATCTCATAAACCACAAAAGCTCTAAAGAAGCTGTTGCCATCTGTTTCCTGGACTCTGACATTTCTATATGGTCCTCTCCCTACCCCCATTAACTGTTCTTTTGTCTCCTTTTTATGGTATTCTAGAAGAGACAAAACTACAACCAGAAAAATTAAAACTAGGACTTCATCCTTGGGTCACAATTCTTTTCCTGAGTAGAGTAAGGATCTCCAAAACTTTGCAATCTGTCGTACAGTAAGAAGTTGTGTTGTGGGCAGAGTTTAACGCTACATTTCCCAACCTTCATGATGTAAATCAGACTCCATTTCTTTTGCATGTGGTTACTTTCCAGTTTAATGTGAATTTATTTACTACTTGCAATTTGAAGTAAACATACTTCTATTTTACACCATAATTTCGAGGTGGTGGTTGAGGAGGAGAAAATGGTAAAGTGCTAGGTTTCCTTTGGTCCTCAGGTCTTCACTTGGGACAGTTGAGATGGGCAGGGACCCCACTAACCACACCATAGATTAGGTACTGAACACATTCTGCCCACATCATATAAGGCATTACCCTTTTGGACAAGCAAAACAAATTATTCAAAGATACCAGCAGTAATTATACAGAAAAAGTTTATAAAAACTGAATAATTAGACAAGCCAACAGCTGCTTGAACATTTTAAATTGAAATCAGGTGCAGTGCTTGCTTTGGGGAGGGCTACAACTACTGTGTTATGCTTAAGGGGCCCCCAAGCACTGGCTATTGTTTACAAAAGCATCCTCCACTTCCCTCATCCACCCACACTTGAGATTATGAAGTCTGACAGAAGTAGTTTACACTCTCCAATCCCATCAAGACATCATGTTGAGTGCTTTAAAAGCCCAGGCAAAGACCTAATAAAGTGCCTGGGCACTGGCAACCAAGGAGCACATACCACACTTGAAGGCCAGTTCTTCCCCCCCAAGGACACATTCCAAGGACAGGAATTAAGCAGTCTCCTCTCTGCAGGGAATATCCTCATGGCTGATCAGTATCCACAACACTGAAGATTCATACACTTCCTCAAAACAACTGGTTAAACATGAGAAACGGTGCAGAGAAAAGCAGAGACAGGATTCAACTGCATGCCCACTGCCATAGGAGCACACTGGGGGACAGCTGCTGGGTCCACCAGCCTCCACTGGGACATGCTCTGCTCTTCCGAGGTGTGCCAGCCCAATAGGATGCCCATCTGCTGTCCATAGTCATCTCCAGGTGAGCCACAGCATTGAAAACCAAACAAAGATAAATGGTCACAGGAAGAAAAAGATCTGCAGCTTCTTGTCTGTACAACACGCACATACTTGGATATACACACCGGGTTCTTACAAACCGGAGAATCACATGCAGTCAGTCATTTTAAAAACAGCCGTGCAATATTTGATCTCTAAATGTGAATGTACCTGACATTTTAAAACTCTAAAAACTAAAGTTCACAATGTAAATAATAGTCACCTTGTCATGAGGAGAAGGAAAAACAGGGTTTTAGGTGGCTGGGTACAGCAGGGCAGTCTCCCAGAACAGCCCTGTTGGTGCAAACAAGCATGAAGCAGGCTACACAGACACTTTTTTATTAATCATCACTATTTACTTCACCCATTCAACTGGCCAGACAAAACCAACAAATCCCATGAATGTCCTATGAACTCCTGAGCTCAGCAATTAAAGTAAAAACATTCATTAGATTCTTACACTTGGGCAGACTAAAAATGAGTTCTGTGTTGCCTTTAAAAGCCTACCCTAACAAAATATCCCTGAACAGCTTAGATTTCCAGCCCACACATGTTGGTTATCAAAAGAAACAGACATGAGAAACAATGAGGGAGAAAGCTTGCACATATTTCTTCCTTAGACTCCCAAAACCAGTTGTATTGAAATAAGAAAGCAAGGTTACCCACCTAGCACCAGTGCAGGCAGAGTCACAAGCACCAGAGGTCAACAGCAATGGGGTCAAAGACCTTGACGGGAGCTGCTCACAAGTGTGGTCTGGTTTTTTTCTTCCGATATGCAACTGGAACTCCTTAACCAACAGTAATGCAGAGGATCAAAATAATCAAGCAGCTGCTTGTTGCTCTGGAGGTTGTCCCCAACTCTAAGTTTCACTTGGTCACATCATAGGTCCTGCTGTACCAACCAGTACTCGGCAGTCTATAAAGACCTGATCTGAATAGCAGAAAATCCAGTAGTAGAGCTGCTTTCTATTTATAAAGATTATAGCAATAAGTCTTGCCTCAAAACATGTTCACACCAACCCTGATGATTTTATGAACTGGATGCTGCTTTTGTCCGTTAAGAATACTTGGGGGAAGATGGGAGGGAGGGGAACACAAAAGTCCTACAAATATCCCTCATGCACTCATCTAATCCTTGGGCAGCAACCTCAACACCACCACAGCTCAGCCCTGGATACACAGATATCACTGAGACAGTGTTTAGAGTCATTCCATCCTCTGGCCAATATCACTGACCCAAAGTTCCAAGAGACTCATCTCCCAGCTCCGACTGGATTTTAAATTATTTGTTCATACAACCGAGTGCCAAGGCATATCTAAGTACCTCACTTGCAAGACGAATAATGTAGATGTAGAAAGTTTGAGGTAGCAAGTTTTGGAGAAACTCAGCACAAACTTTGACACCATATGCAAAATGACCTTCCACCTTCCGAGTACAGACAGTTCTGAGCCTAAGACTTCACCAGATGAAAGACTATAACATAGTGAGAGACCACATACCAAAGCAGCCTTTCTGGAGCTGCAGTAAAGTTCTTTTGACCTTCCAGCCTCCAGAGAGGCTGCCAAACCCTGCCTCTTCACTCACGATTATCAGTTTTTCAGCCAACAACCTCTGAATACTCAACATGTGCTTCTGAAGAACAAGATGCTGTTTTGCAGAAAGAAGATAAACATTTGAGTTCTCAAACAGACGTCTCCATCCCACCTACATCCAGTTAGTGGCTCATCGTCATTTTGGGACCCTAACACATTTATGTCACTGGGGTTTTTGTTTGTTTTTAAAACTTTTTGGTTCTTCCTTACTAGGGCCCACAAGTAATAGCTCTTGAAAGATCACACGTAGGCAAATAACCACAGGTAACATCCTACACAGGTTTAAAAGCTCTGATCAAATTGCTCCCTGTAGGAACTCGAGATTCTGTGTGTTGTATACAAAAGGTATATGCAGGGCAAAAATAATATTAAAAATGCACAAAGACAGCATATTTTATAAAGTGAGACTCTTCACAGAAGACCTGTGAGATGAAGCAATTTAAAGTCTCAATGTGTGCTGTGACATGGAAAAGAGTAAGAGAAGGGGAATATGAAGGAGCAAGACTTAAAAACGGTTCTAATTTTTAATGGCTATCACTGTATCATCCACTCTAGACACTGTTGGAGAAGCAAGTTGAAAAGAGTAGAAAAAAATTTAAGGCAACACATATGCCAAAAGAAGATATCAAAGCAGCCTTCCCAGAATAGGGTGGAGGTATCTAAACCTGATTTTTCAGAGAAAGCACAGGGAAAAAAAAAAAGCAGCCTAAAGGCAATTGCAGAATCCAACAGACCACCACCAAGTTTTTACCACTGTAACTCTCCTGGTGTTTTTCAGAACACTGACTTTTCTTAAGCAGAATGGTAGTTCAAGTACTGCAGGAAAAAAGTTTTCCCTCAAGTTTTGAAGCATATCTTTGCAAGTCCAGGTAGTTGTCACACACTCATTAGCTTACCTTCTCTTGGAAGTACAAAGGAGAACTACTGGAACCGAGAAAGATTTCTTTTCTTGAAGGATGAGTTAAGTATTGCTCTGCATAAGCAGGCAAGTATCACTTACAGAGAACTGTTAGCAAACAGCAGACATAGGAGATCCTGCAAATTATAATTTCTGCTGTCTTGGGGCAACTGTTCAAAGGAAAGTCTAAATCCCCCCAAAGCTATCACACCATTGACTAGGAATGGCTATTTTGCTAAATTGTTTCCAATTAGGCAGCTTTGATTGCCCTACAGAATATGGTTGGATTTACTCATATAGCTAAAGAAAAGGCACATCCATAAATCTTGCCACATTGCAGGCACGTCAAGTATGCCAAAACCTGCATAACCCACTGGAGCCAGTGCTTCTCCACCCTTCTGCTCATATGAACAAACCCAAAGAGTTTACTTCTTATTCCAGCCCATTGAATCAAATCCAATTTGCTACATTTCCCTTAAGCACAGTTTTGGTTTTAATTACCATGAATTCAGAAACATGAACAGCAGGGAACTAGGTTTAAATCTAGCCATTCTACTCAGTACAAGGTAAGATTTTTCCAAGTATCCAGTATGGATTCAGCTATGCTCCTATTGAACTTCAAAGTCATATTCTAGTCAGCTTCCACCAACACTAAGTACTTTTGGGAACCAGAGCCATTTTACCAGTGTCCCACACTTTACTATGGTGCATTAAAACCCAAAGTCCTCATCAAATGAATGCCTTGCAGTACTAAGAAGCTTGCAGAACAGACTGTTTCTGCCTCTGTAATTATTTATCTGGTACTTTTAAGAATGGAAAATACAATATTTAAGCTGGTCCTGTGGGACAGAGTAAAAGACTTGGCTAGACCTTATGAAAGAAGTGATATCAGTCATTCTGAGTATCTTGAATGCAGTGCAGCATCACATTCTTTAGAGACTGTTGCCTTTTGCACATTTATGCTTCTGAGTCTTAGTGAAACCCAAGTTTGGAAGACAAATATTTCAATAAAAGCAATGAGTATCCTCAAATCCTCTCCTTCTAAGAAAGGTTTTGAGATCTTTTACAGCTACTCAATATTCAGTCAAGAAAATTCATACTAGTAAATAATGATCAAGATGAGGAGAATTACCTTTTTCCTTGTAATGTTCTCCAAATCATTAGAAGAACACAGAAAAATACTTTCTTATAGTTGCAACCTGGTGAGCAAGGAAAGAAAGATTTTTTTTCCGTGCAGTCAGAAGCCTTTACAACACATTTGCAAGGTTGCAGAAAGGCACCAGACCCTTGGCCTCTACGCAGCCTAATGGACCAGCAGGGAATTCTGTAAGAGGAAACCTTCAGTCACTCCCTGGCTGGCGACGTACTGTTCCAGGAACTCAGGAAAGGAGCATTTGGTGCAACAAGCAAGAAGCAGTAAGAAATAAGAGGACTATGTCAAGCGTCCAATCTTGCCAGAATGCCTGAACAGGAAAAATTCTGCATAACTGAGGTCTAATGGAGAATCAGTGTCTGGCACAGATTTTCTTTTGGAGGGGAACCTTCAACTGAGAGAGGACAGCTAGCTGCAGTTAACCTACATGCTTCATCAAATACAGTTGGCTTCTGCCAACTGCATCCTGGGCTGCATCTAAAGAAGTGTGACCAGCAGGTCAAGGGAGGGGATTCTCCCCCATCTACTCTGCTCTCCTAAGACACACCTCCCCACCACCCTGAGTGCTGCATCCAGCTCTGGGGTTCTCAGCACAGGAAAGACATGGACCTGTTGGATCAGTTCCAGAGGAGGGCCACAAAGATGATCAGAGGCTGGAGCACCTCCCCTATGAGGACAGGCTGAGAGAGTTGGGGTTGTTCAGCCTGGAGAAGAGAAGGCACCAGGGAGACCTTAGAACGGCCTTCCAGTACTTAAAGGGAGCTACAGGAGAGATGGGGAGGCACTCTGCATCAGGGAGTGGAGTGAA
Source organism: Syrrhaptes paradoxus (assembly GCA_013400615.1). Taxonomy (NCBI): domain Eukaryota; kingdom Metazoa; phylum Chordata; class Aves; order Pterocliformes; family Pteroclidae; genus Syrrhaptes; species Syrrhaptes paradoxus. The sequence goes on along the minus strand of VZTO01005511.1, from coordinate 48,858 downwards.
GTACAAGAAGTAACAGTTTTAAACTGAAAGAGGGTAGGTTTAGATGAGATATTAGGA
>VZTO01005511.1:0-48701 GCA_013400615.1 Syrrhaptes paradoxus | reverse complement strand
GGAATCAGAAAAAATATTGGCCCTAGGCTTACCTATCTCCCAAATATAAAAAAAAAAAAAACACACAAACCAAAACACATGACAAAAAAAACCAAACACCAAGACACACACCACAAGCAATAAACCAAAACACTAACAAATACCCCCAAACAACATCACCACCAGACACATACACACATCCCGCCCCCGACACAAAGCCTACATATTTTGTTTAAAGAGAGTGCTGATAACATTTATGCTTCGGAAATTATTTTTACAAGCCAGAAGGCTAAAACTAAGGCTCATCAATAGTAAGAGCTGAGTTTCACAAGCAAGACCTTGCTGTAGTACCTCGGGGTTAAAACATGGCAACCTTTAGCATCGACACCCTCACAACAGCTTGGAATAGGAAATGAAGAATATCATTTTCAGTAGAGAAAACAGGGGGCATTCCAGTGAGAAGAAAGTAATTGTTCAAGTTGGAACTTGGCCAGAACATAGGGGTTAACACACTAACGGTCGTGGAAAGAAAAATATACCAGTACTATGAATTTCTCATGGAACAGCAAGTATTCCAAACCACAGTTTTATCTTCCTTCTAAAATAGCATATGCTCCAGCAGCATAGTGTTTTCTCATGTGCAGAATCTATGGAATGTTTATTTTCCATTTGGGAAGCGCAGCACTAAACATAGCATTGCTGCTGCTCCCGCTCAGAAACCAGAGAGACTGGTAGCAATTCAGACAAGGTAACTTAGTACGGTGAAGAAACTGATAGCGATATCATTTGGAACTGTTTGCGAGAGTTATCACACCATTGCTCAAGACAAATTTCACTTGCATTTTATGAAATACGTCAAGTGAAATACTAAGACTTTGGTCATTTAAAAACTAGGCTCACAACGCAAAAAGGCAACATGCAAACTTTGAAAATAGCAGCTAGGGTAAACAGTACTTGGAGAAGAAACTTGATACCTTTTGTCAGGACATGCAGTATTTTCCCTACAAAATTGTTTCCAAAAAAACGCAAAAAGTTATTTGCTTTTAGCTGTATTCATGCCTTTCCTTCAACTTTTTCCAGACACATGCCGATAAATGAATTTTCTACTAAGAATAGTTACAGAAATAGGAAGGTCAGGTCAATGTGGAATATTTCAGGAACAAATTCTTCATTCATAATTGCAGTTACAGGCATGAAAAGTCACTCAAGTGGTCATCCAGTATAAAACCAAACCCAACACTAAAACAGGTATCCAACATGCACTGAAGCATAAAAATTCCAAAAAGACAACTCAAATCTACTCAATTAGCTACATATTTTTCATTAATAACTTAATGAGCAACTATTGTGTCAAACTGTGACTAACAAAGAAAACAAGAGCAGTGACTTAGAAGAAAATGAAAATAATCCTTAGTCACGGTCACAACAGTGGGATGACATTAAGCAAAATACATGTTTGGCCATATAGCAAGAATCATGTAAGTTGAGGCTGTCAGGCAATTGAATAGTTACCCAAGGGAAAGAGTGAAAAATGCTTCACTTGTGTCATTTAAAAACCAAACAATACCAGGCAAAACATTATCTGTAAGCACTTTTTAAGTATAAAGAAAAATAATCCTAGGAAAGTGAATAATGTTTGACTTGATAAGCATCTATTTCCTTATAAGAGGACTAGCCTGAGTCTGGGATTTTACTTTGGTTTATGCACCTAATTGATACAGCAACATTTTGAAGAAACATTAATGCACTTGGGATTGGAGTCAAGACTTTGTTTTTTAGGTTCTCAGTTGACCAGACCAGTGACTGGAATTAGCAGCAATGTTTTTCCCCTTCAAACACTAGCAATGTGCTTGAATGGAAAAGAGGAGACTGAGGGGTGACCTAATGAATGTTTATAAATATGTGAAGGGTGAGTGTCAGGAGGATGGAGCCAGGCTCTTCTCTGTGACATCCTGTGATAGGACAAGGGGCAATGGGTTCAAGCTGGAACATAGGAGGTTCCACTTGAATATGAGAAAAAACTTCTTTCCAGTGAGGGTGACAGAGCACTGGAACAGGCTGCCCAGAGAGGTGGTGGAGTCTCCTTCTCTGGAGACATTCAAAGCCCGCCTGGATGCGTTCCTGTGTGATCTGATCTAGGTGTTCCTGCTCCGGCAGGGGGATTGGACTGGATGATCTTTCGAGGTCCCTTCCAATCCCTAACATTCTGTGATTCTGTGAATGATTTAAACTATGACAGTGAGGCTTGGAAACTGTCATAGCTCAGGATGCTGATTAACAAGAACAAACAGAAGCCAGAATATTCAGCAGAAACTCACTTTGTCACTCAAAGGACAAGATAATTACCAACATTAAGACCAGCCTTCTCCTAAGGTTTGCCCATGTTGTCTTCCCAACACAGAATTAGCGGCATTTGCCAAGTTCACGTAGCTCTTGCAAAGCAGCCGATAAGACTCTAGGAAAAACAATCTTAAGTCCCAAGATTGCTCTACACATACCTACACACACACTGGAGAGTTTAGGCAATCATTTCTAATCATCTGTAAGTATTTTTTATTCAAAAGTGCAGAGTACCACATCATGCTGCAGCCCCAAACCTTCCTCCCACATTATTTACAAACATTAAAGCTGCCAGAATGGTTCTTCACTCATCATTTTCCAAGTCATGAGATGAATACAGCTGTCATGAGCTGTCAGAAATAGAACAAGAGAATGATCATTGAAAATTTAGTAGGTGACAGATGAGGAAAAACATAGGATGTACATACATGAAGATGTAACACATCCATAATTTTCTTCGGGACTAATTAATGTTAGAATTGGTTTTCATACTCTTGTATTATGTTGCAATTTTCTGTCACAAGAATAGGAATCTTTTCTAATGAAATTTTGATTTAATAAATACATTCTGGACTACAGCACAGAATAATCACTTCGTCAAATACTAACACCAGCAACAATATGCGAATTACAGGCATAAATATTTAAGAGGTATTCCAGATGTTCGTTTTGTGAGCTACATTATTTATGTCTCTTCCAAATGATGATGGAAGACCAGAAGCATCCAAACTGTAGCCCTACAACTCCAAGTGCCAAGACAACTTTTCTCCTGTCTCCTCATCTTTCTTCTCGTTACCTAGCTGATGAAGTGACACTAACAATTAGCAACAGGTACTCTTCACAGGCTGCTTTTTTCCTTCCCTTCTTCCACCTTCTGCTTTCAGTGCATTAAATCCCTTTCCTTTCAACACCCAAGTGTATGTTCATTTCGGAACGTTTAGTGTCTTTTCTCGGAGTGATGTTAGTGGGCCCATGGCCTCACCCCACCCACTCCGCATACCAGTTGAAATAGCAATACAAGTGGGAAAACAGTCATTTTTTTTTTTTGTTCTTGGGAGGTTGTCTAAAGAACATGTGTTTTCTGGCCGTGTTTACTTCTTTCTCAGTTCCTAACCATTATCATTACAGCTCCACTCTTGCCCAAGATACTGAACACAACAGTTTATGCCACTACCACCTAACCAGTTAGTTGGTGAAGCTGGGTAGAAGCCCTGCAGTCAGTGTTCAGATACTGAGCAACAACTGCACACCTTTCATACCTAAAAGCTAGCAAACTCATGCTGCTGTAGTAGCCATGACAGGGAAGGTGCCCCTGTGGAAGTAGCAAATAGTTCACAGAAGTCACTGGTGCCAGATTTCCTCAATTTCTGCTCAAGCTACACCACTTCATAGATGTCTGTGGAACAGGACAACTGATAAAAGCAGGGCAGAAAAGCTGACCAAGAGTACAGCAATTGAGACATTTTTCTTGGTTTTCCTATTGCCTGAACTTCATCACGAGCCAAAACCAGCAATAAGATAAAACTCCAGGAAAAATAAATTGCTCAAAACAGACATTGTGATATATTTTACCAGTAGAGCAAGCTGCAGCCTCATCAAGTCGTCATAGCTGCATTGAATTCCCATGGCTACGCTGATTTACACTAGCACAACATGAACAGCAGAAGCAGATGAATACTGCATCAAAAAACACACATCATGAAGGGGAGGAGTGTTCTAATAAGTGGTGGTCTTCTGCAATAAATGTAGGAAAAGAAGAGTCTGGTCAAAGCAACCTGATTACCTTTAGGTGGAATCAGATCCAGTGAAGCACCAGTGTCATCTTAGAGGGACAGGACAGAGCAACAGAATTTCCCTGTACAAACAACTTCTCACAACTCGCTATGAAATAGTTAATAAAGCTGTGACAGGCCCCTGCTCCATTTATACACAGTGATCACCATCCAAACACTGCATGCCAGCTGATCTTCTCTATTTAGGAATACAGGAGATGTCAACAGTAGCTCTAAAAAGTCAGATGAGGGGTGTAGGGGGTGCCTGGGTGGTTCTTCTGCTGTGAAGTCCCAAACCCTCTCTTATAAGGGCATCAATCCACTGTTCACTCAGTTGAAAAGGCTGCAGGATCCAAGCACAAAAGCTCAGTTTAACATTCTTGCTCTGCAGATACATATGTGGAGAAGACTAATACTCTGTTCAAAAAACATCCCATCTCTTCAAGTACTATTGCAGAACTGGCCGGTAAAACAAGGAGCATCAACACCCCGAGGCAGCCTGGTCAGGGACATGGTCCCAGGCTCATGCCACATGTCTCTGTGGAGATGCTTGCTTCATTACGCTTACATATGGGAGAGATATTAAAGGAAAGACTTCTGCTGTCCAACAACTAATTATAAATATTGAAGTACTTACAAACTGCTTGGAATTATTTCATCTATAAAATGCTAATGAACTGCTTCTTCCTGATGCAAGTCTTGTTCATATGGCGTTAAACCCATACAAAGGCAGAGTCACTGTCACCTGCAGAAAAGTTCTGTTCAACAAAAAAATAGTTCCCAAAGCATACAAAGTAAATAAAAAGTATTTCTAAAATACTACCCATGTGGATTACAAATATTCCAATTCAAGGCAGGGTCTTCAGTAGAGAATTAAATATGATGCCATAACATGCAAGTTATATACTTCTCTGCTATTTTTATATGCAAAGGCAAGCACAGCAATCTGCTGTACAAACTAGCTTTCCAAGAGGTATAACCACTAGAAGAACGATAAGACTCGATTTTGTTATTAAAAAAATAATCTCACTTCTACCTAAACCTTAACTTTTTACCGCTCTCACAAAATGTCAATAAAAACAGGTCCTTTAAAGGAACATTTGAAAAACAGAGACAGGCAATCAACAGCTCAGATCTCATAAATGAAGTCATGAGTTCAACAACCTTCCAAATAACGTTTACTTCCACTGAAAGTAAGTTTTGCTTGCTCTTGACATACTGACATCCCAGTCAGTGTGAGGGAAGACAGTAAGATCTGTCAGGCTCTGGAAAAACTTTTAACAAACAAGGTTTTTTCTTAAAAAATGATTTGGTTTGATTTTGCAAGCTTCACCAAGTCTCTCAAGGGGTGTATGTTCTTCCACTGTACCAGGGGCCTGTTGGAAACACCATAACAGTGGAGGACTTAACCCCAGCAGAAGATACTATCTCCCCCCCCCAGTGCAAAATGGGGCCAGGTTTACTCCAGTTTCATTTTAAGAGATTAACCCCGAGAGTCAAGTTCAACTACAGTTTATGCATAAAGCCCAGATAAAGAATATACTGTATATCTTAAGTATATTTTAAAAAAATAAAAATCTGAATGGCAAATACAGATGAAATTCCCCGGAGGAGATGAATACGTTGTAGTAAATTTATTAAGTCCCATGAATTTATGCTATGTTGAGAATAGCAACACAACTCCTCCTAGAGTGGTTAAACATTATACCACTAAGTTTAAAACCCCAGATCCCCCTCCCAATTAACATTTTTGTTTGAAGACTAACTCTTTAATTTGAAATTTCCTCTTGGTATGCCAATTATATTTTAAAACTTTTTCCTGTGAAGTTTAAGTGCACTGTCTAATGTGACACACAAAGTACTACTAAAACCAGCAGAGTAGAAAAAAAATGTTTTTCTTTCTTCAGTATCAAACACCTGGCAAGTAAATGGAAGGTTCCTGCAAAGCCTTAAAGGCTATTAAAAGGCATTCCTCTTTTTCCCTGGGGATTTAAAACTCAGTTATTTTTATTCCTATTTAAGCCTATGAAATTACATCATTTTTTCCCATTTGATTTACACTTTTTCTGCATTGTTCCTCAATTTGGTAATTCATTAATAATTAAAACTGCTGTTGGCTCAGTCATGAAATAACAGGAGAGGAAATGTCCAGTATTATACATCTCTGCAAACCAGGACCATTCATTATCTTCAGTTAATTACATATATTCATGTAGTATAACGTTAATAATTTGTAATTTATGATTTGTTTCAGCTACATAGGTCTTTGACCTGGCTTGTCAAATCTTTGAGAAATAAACTAATAAACGTCCTTGGAAGGATCTCTACCAAAGCATTGTGACAGAGTATGGAAGTAAGAGCTTTCTGTTGGCTCAACATTTAACTTCCCCACAAAGACAACAGCCTAAGTCTACAGCACAGGGTCAATTCCCTTCCTGGGCACCTGGTGCTCTCTAAGCCCAAGATAACTGAGCACGAAGACGACAATGCTGACCTTCTTACTGGCTCTGCATCTAGGCCTGCTGCATTCCAGAGAAGATTGCTGCAATTGTGCAAGCTCCCTCTTGTAAAACACTCTTGTTCGCTCCCATGAAACAGCTGCAAAAGCGAGCCCTCCTCTAACACCTCTTGCCCTCTCCCTCTACTCCCCCAACTCACCCACACACACAAAAATCAGCCAGCAGTAGCAAAAAAATTGCTATTAAAGAAACCATTTAGGAAAGTCCTATTTAGAACAGGACTTAAGAGAAGGACACAGAGCACCAGCTGGAAAAAAAAAAAGAGACATTCATCCCCAGTCAGAGAATCCTAGAATCACCCAGGTTGGAAGAGACTACTGGAAACCAGCTAGCACAAGGCCCCTGGGTAAAGCAGGGTCAGGTAGAGCAGGTTGTTGAGCACCACGTTGTCCAGTTGGGTTTTCCATGTCTCCAAGAACAGCGACTCCACAACCTCTCTGGAAAATCTATTCCAATATCAGACCACCCTCCCAGTAAAAGAGTGGGGTGGGGGGGTTGTGTTCAGACAGACATTGATGTGTTTTGTCTGTTGCATCTTGTACTGTCATAGAGCACTGCCAAGAAGAGCCTGGCTCGCTCGCCTTCATTCACTCCTATCACATATTTACACAAATTGACAAGAATCCTCTGAGTCTTGTCCAGGCTGAACACTCCTAGCTCTCTCAGCCTCTCCTAATACGAATGATACTCCAGTCCTGTAATCACCTTGTGGCCCTGCACTGGACTCTCTCCATTAAACCTGTTTGTACCTTTTATTGAGGAGCCCAGCAATGGACACAGCACTCCAGATGTAGCCTCACCAGTGCTGAGTAGAAAAGAAGGATCACCTCCCTTGACCTGCTGGCAATGCTCTTCATCCTGCAGCCCAGAATACTCTTTTTTGTGCTGCTAGGGTGCATTGCTGACTCATGGTCAGCTTGTCCACCAAGACCCAAGGTCCTTCTGGACAAAGCCGCTTTCTAGCCTGGCAACCCCCGGCGTTTACTAGTGCACAGGGTAGTAATTCCCCAGGCACAGGGTTTTGCGTTCCCCCTTCATGATCCCCATGAGATTTCTATCCGCTCAATTCCAAGAGTCCCAGCACTTGGAAAAAATAGAGATGGAAGACCTAATGGGTTCATCTTCTTCAGGTGCATGGACTGCAATTGCTTTTGCCATGCAGGATTTTCATGCTAGTGCACACATATATAAAGCTAAGTAAGACTGCAAAGCAGTAGTACAAAGGTCTCCATATAGTCATTTCCCACAAAGCAGGTCCTGCTTCTAGAACGCAGATAAAATTTCCTGTCCACCTAAACCAACAGTTTGTTCTAGCTCACAGCTCTCCCCAAATACCAGCAATGAGCACAAACACATACAGTCCTCAAAGCTCCATAATTTTTCCAAAGATAAAATTATGCAGCCTTCCTGCTATGTAGCAAATAACGCAGGCCAGCTCTTGTTTTTCATTTTCTTGAGGCTCTTATTTCCCTCTTTCTGAAGTAGTCATGACATGGCACCACAGCTGCGTTTGGCTAAGTCCACAAATAGCATAAAATTCTACTGTGACATAGCAAAGCAAGTGGCAGCCTAACATTTAAAACAGGGCAAATTGCACTGGTACACACATTCTTGCATAATATACATAACTGATAGAACAGGACAACTTAAATTCATCCAGAGACCTTCTCTAGAGCTGAATTGAACCGTCACACAAACTTCTTGCTACCCAGCTCCTGTTTCTTAAAAACGACCACACCCATACCACTCCTTCTTATTAGTGTCTACTATAATTGGTCATAATATTTTCTCGTGATCTTTCATCATTTTATAAAAGAGACTGGACTCAGTTGGGACTGACTGTGGCAGAGGGAATTGCATTATTAGATGACACTTTATTTTAGTGAACAACTTGTTTCCTCCTCCAAAGGAGCAACCAAGCTGCGTTCCAGCATGCTTAAAAGACTTCTTCCAAGAGCTAGGAAGCCAGGTTCTGCCACCAGAAGGGAAAATAACATTCCTCTTTCAAAGCAGAGGAATCAGTTGTTCACCAGTGCAGCTTGCCTCCTCTCGAATATCACACCATTTCCCCTACTTCTATATTTTCTCTGAGCACTATAAGGATGAAAGGAAAGTTATCATACTAGGTAAAATTTCACAGGCTTCGTGCCAATTTTGTTAACAGAAAGTTCCAGAATTTCTTACCTGCAACAAATGACTGCTTTACAGGAGAGTGCCAAGTCCAGAAAGCTCTGCCTGACTTCAAATGAAAGGGCATACTTCAGTGTGTGGCCATCAATAATCAGAGCAATATCGTTTTCTTTGCCCAGCGACTCCCCCAAACTGGCACAATGTTGAGTCAGAGAGGCTCTTGTTGCCTGAAAAATAAACAGAAAAAAATCACGTTGCTTCTTCATTTAAGAGAAGTGCATCCAAACTACAGCAAGGCATCTCTGGACCGTGAACAGAACACAATATACACTCACCAGAGCTAGCACTGACATGAGTCAGTGTTTTAACAGGACCTCGTGCAGACATTAATTTGGGTCACAAATCAGCAAAAGTTGCATCTGCTTGCCTGGGAACACATGCCTGGTTTCAGTGCAGACTGTGGCACCTCCGCTACACACTCCCACACGATGCGTGTGCCCACAGTAGTTGCAATGCATCCTTTTCAACTGTAGGGCAGGTCTAACCTAATGCCCTTCATGGATTTTGACATCATTCAAAGTATTATTATTTATTCAAACAGCATTCTCTACCCTAAAAAATGTTTTCACTGATATCTGCTATCAAGTGTTCATGTTTCACTGTCACCCCAAATATTCCAGCCTTCCTGCTGCAGTGAAATTCACACTTAGAGCAGTCTGCTCCATTCCCATGCAGGTTAGTTTAACCATCAGTTCCAGCTGAATTAACCACTGCTAAACAGTTCAAGAAGTTCCTTATGACCTGAAGTGTACGCACACTTTTTGACAGTGAAGATATTTTTACACAGGACATAGGATGGCAGAACACGAAAACCAAGACTTCCGATCCAGTTCAACACTGCTCTTAGTTGATAAATTATCACTAACTGCTGGATTATATAATTTTTCCATTTTTTCTCCTTTGTTCAAACAACAGTGTCAGTGGCATACACAAAAAAAACTGGTTTCTGTTTTAGCAAATCCGCACCCGGTTTCCAGTCTAGTGTTCTCTCCACTCTTAAACCAAAAAAAGAGAAAATGTACTCCTGCTCATCTTAACTGTGTAGCTTTCAATAATTGTGCTAAACCCAATGTTACACATATTTCTGCTTATTGATATTTAAAGGTACTTATTTTGCAGGTCTAAGCAAATTTTTTTTTCTTTATATAACAAGAAAAAAACCACCAGAACAGAGCTGTAACTGTCAGAAATGAACATGATATTTATGCCTCATTGCAACCCGTTCAGAGTTTTATAGATCCAGATCTCTCCAGACGATGTCAACGCCACAAACTTGCCAAGTGCTGCATTTCCTATTTGCACCTCCAGTTTAACAGTCAAAAAATAAAAATACCCTAAAGTAGCTGAACTAGTTACTCTGGACTACATACCTGCTGTTCCTGAAGAACAGATCGCCTCAGTGAAGGCCAACAGTGATGTGGAGTCTGGATTTCTCTCTCTACACTCAACTGAGAGCAGGAGTTGAGGTTTTCTTGCACATGATTGAACAAACCACTAAAGATGTATTGAAACCTGCACACATGAACCCCCTTACAGAGATGGCAAAATTAAATATTTAAAGTTGCATCTCTTTCACATCAAAGACATCTATGCCAAAAAGCTCCAGTTCCATATGGCACTACTAAAATAGTGGGAAACAAGTTTACATTCCTAAAATACTTCCTTCAGTGATCTCTCCAGCATCTATCCATGAAGGGAAGAGATAGGAAAAAACAACACAAAGAGCCTCCTAGGACCATGGCTTCGCAGATTCTGGATCTAAGCTTTCATAAGCTGCTTCTGTACACTCTAAAGAACAGGAACATCATACCAAAGTGGGATTTTTTTCTAGAAATAAAGTGATGGAAAACTCCTCTGATCTGGGTGCTTGCAGGGCTGTTTCTCACTTCCCCTGCTCTCCCCCCCCCCCCCCCACTCCTCACGTCAAACTACTTTCAGTTAATTTTTTTTTTTTTTACAAAGATTTCTACTACAGAATTACAATGACCTTTAAATGCTGTCCTGGGTTAAGCTGAGACAGAGTTAACTTTCTTCATAATAGCTTGCAAGAGGCTGTGTTTTGGATTTGTGCTCAGAAGAAAGCCAATAAAAAGCGATGCTTACACGGCTGCTGAGGTCTTTCAGCCTCTCTGGGTGTCTGCAAACAGGAGAAGCTGGGAGGGAGCACAGCCCCAGTTACTAGCCCAGGATTTGATCTTAGGTTCGAGATTGAGACCCAGAGTGGCCAATAATCTATTCCATAACATACACGTCATGCCCAGTATATAGGTGAGGACCCTCCAGAAGATCATCCNAGTCTTTTTTTTCCTTTACCCTTTAAATTCTCTCCCCCATCCTCATCCATTGAGTGAATGGGTGTGTGGGTTGACCCCCAGCCAAGGGCAAACCCATCAGGTTGCCCATGTTCATACGATCATGGTAAATTTTTTCCTTTATCTTTTTATTTCCACCTCAAATAAGAGCTGCTTTGTTTCAGAAAAAATAAATTAGCTTCAAAAAAACCCTAATAATTTCATTTTTACAATGTTTTCCATGAATAATACTGTGTTAACTTGATCTGTCAAGGCAGCCACCCACCACAGTACACCAAGCAGCAATACTGAGCGTTACTGCGATGCTTAGAGACTACAGATTTTCCCTTGCCTTGAATCATGTTTCTCATACAAAGCCCCATATATATATTGAAGTCTGAAATGTATCGCAAAAAATGCTAAACATGGCATAACTTCCAGCCATCTGCTGCATAAAGTTCTGAAGGTTGCCTAGATCAGTTTTACACAAATAAAGCCAGTAAAATAAAAGACAAAAATAGCCACACTCAATCAAACCAGATCACGTTCGTGGCCAAAAGCAACCAGGTGGAAATGAGTGCAAGAACACAGCAAGCATACACCAGCACTCCCAGAGGAGCTCCAGGACCCCACAGTTGGTAGCTCAGGGACCTCCTGAGCCAAGTGCAGGGTCTGTTGTAGGAGAGCCCTCAGTCCCCAGTTACCAGCAAGAACTATGGGAAGTAGATCAAAAAGCTAGCAAGGGGAGAGAGATCACCCCTCCTCTAGAGTAAAGCAGGATGTAGGCAAGGAGGAAACTCTAAGAAACAAGGAGAGAAAGTTGCTTTGCAATTTCACCCTGCTTATTGGCAGGGTAGTCAAAACCAACTCAGTCCAATTCACCAAGAAACTAGTCCCAAACTGGAGGCAAATTTACAGATCAAGTTAATGAGTATGACAGGCTGCACAATTCAGCCAGACACAGATTACATTTTGCACCTTCATTACAAGAATGTCTACGTCATTCTCTGCTTCCCCGTTAAACTGTGAGGGATTAGATCCATGACTTCATGGCACGTTTTACCTCCACTGTACCTGAAAATTTAACACAAAGTAGATGACTGTACTTAAACCATCACAGACTGGTGCAGCGAAGACAATGGTGTGTCTTGGGGTAAGAAAGCTGGTTTGCATAATTCAATACCATTATGTAGCAACAGCATTCACAGAAATCCCAAGGATGTTCTAAGGGATACAGTTCGGGTAATGTCATCAGTAACAGAACTTTAACCCAAGAACCCTTGCCCCTGGCATCTTGAAATGTCATTTGGTCTTCTCCACTACAACTTCGGTCCTGCTCACACCTTTTTCTTGCTCTCAAATGCAGAATTACCTCCTGTCCTTCTCCCAAGGATTCTCCCAAATCCACCCACAGGATTAAAAGCTTCTGTATTTGAAACCAAGGGAGGCAACCTCTGCCTGTATTCCCTGTCTAGCCCTTCTGGCACTTCAGAGGAAATGCTCATTTTCCTGTTGCTTCTTCACCGGACCCAAAGGAAGCTGAAGGGCCAGGGCCCGAGAACACCCTCCAGCAGAGGCAGAAAAGAACCTGAGGGCAAGTTCAGGAGGGTTACTCAATACCCACGACCTGTCCTTTTGCCTTTTTCTTCTTGCCCAAAAGAAAAAGTCAAATGGCAACAGGAATACTTACAAAAGATTTTTCTCAGAGGAGATTACTAGTCTCTCCATAGCTTATTATCATGGCTATGTATAAGATCACCCAATTCATACACTGGTCACTGAAGTTGCTCAACTTACACACAAGATGCCACAGAATGAGTAACAGTTAATAATACCCCAAAAAAGCTATAGATCATGGATTAGAAGACAGGCACCTAATTTAAAAAGCATTTTGTAAAGCTCTCAATTTACTCTTTCATATGCATGGCTAACTTACAACCTAGTATCTTACACAGTAAAAAAAAAAAAAAAGAGTAGTTATTATTTCTGTTTCTTCCAACTAGTTACAAATGCTATGTTTTAAAAAACTACTGCTCCTGTAAGCCAGTGTAATTAAGCAAAAGAAACCAGACCTAAATCTCACTGGGGATAGAATAAAGACTTCCTAAGTAAGCAGATGAACAAACATTTGGAAATCATGGGGAACTATATCGTTCCAGAGGCAACTCATTACTGATAACTAGAGTAGAAAACTCTACTTTGATACCTAGCTTTTATTCTGTGTTTGACATCAACAGATAAGTTACTTCTTCAAGTCACATCAAAGAAAAAATAAAATTAATCCTTTACTAGAACAAGCACAATGGAGCAGAAATCAACAGCAGTCCTAAGAAAGTACCTGGCCAAACTCAGACCTGTGGAATATCCCTGCCATTATTACAGAGCACCCATCAAGAGTAAATTAAAGTTTTGTCAGGAGTTCTGACAAATAGAATATTACAGAAGCATTTTCACTTATCCATAATAAACTTTGTTTCCCATCCCTCAAGATTTCCTTTAGACACACAGAGCATCCAGCTGCTCTGGGGAAACCTGGAAAGGTGCCTGCCAATCAGGCCTTATTGTGGCATATCAGATAAGTTTCCACAAAATATTAAAAATACAATTTTACTTGAAGGTCAGAAGGAGCATCAACTAAAAAGTCCATCAGTTTAGTACCCTGATTCCATAAGCTACTCAAGCACAGACACTTCATCAGCCAGTAGAGGACATGTGCACATGTTTAAGCTGTCTGTTGAATGACAGCAACATTATCAGTTTAATTAGAGCTTTACAAGGGCTTAAGAATCCATTCATACAAGACCACTAAGTAAATGGAAGCTTCAGAGCACAAACATTAAAAAAGGACCAGTTAGATTGCAAAAAGTCAGCCACGGAGCTCAAACTGAGGAAGCTAAGGAAATTGGCTTTTTAGTTGTATTTACTCTACTTTTCCACATTTGACATGGTTGGTAGAGTTGCTTCTAAAAATATCAACAATTCCAACTCACACAAATGCACGTAAGGGTTAATGTTGTTATGGTCTCTATGCTTGAGTTAAATTCAAGTCACGGTGGTGTATTCCATAATAAACCTATCCCACCTGTTTTTCCTGTTTGTTTTCCTGGTTCCATTTTAACAAGTCACAACCACAAATACAAACCTTGAGCAGAGCATTTACTTGCATTACTGTCTTAAGGCAAACTTTCATTTTTTTTTTTATTCTGTGTGCATAGTTTCCATCCCAAAAATAAAGTAACATTATTATAAATCTCCATAGCAGAGTATAATTTGTTGACAAGCAGAAAACAATTATCCTGAAGAGTGTGTAGTCTTTTCTCTGGACTGAACTCAGGATTTTTAACAAACCTTGCAATAGCATGTTTGTATATTCTTTCTTCTAAAGCCTCAGAAAAACACCCTGCTATGCCCAGCTTTGTGTTTAAATAACAAAACTAACAAAACAAATTCCAGGATTTCCCAGGCTATTATTTTGCAGCTTAACAATTTTCACATGATGCTTACAGTGAATTTGGAAGTCAATAAAATAAAAGTTAGAGCTCTAATGACTTCACTGAAAACAAGAGTTGACTGCTCATACTGGAATGAAAACATTAGAAACGTTACCACATGGGGAAAAGAATTAAAGAGGTAAAGGGAAAAGAGACTCCTGGGTTAAGATATGAACAATTTAATAACTGAGCTACAATAACATTGAAAATAATGAGAATGAAGATGATAATAATAGCAATATATACAATATACAAATCAGTGATACACAGGGCAACTGCTCACCACCTGATGACCAAGGCCGAGCCCACTTCCAGCTAACGAACCCAGAGCAGGGAGAGTCCTGAAACCACTATCCCAGAAAAGAGATAAGAATGTGAGTGTCCAAGACTGAGAGCTGACCAAGAGAGCAAGATGACCCTAAGAGAAGGTCTACCCAGAGCGAGAGCACTTCTCAATAGAGCCTCATCTCTATACAGGGCAAGACATGCATGATATGGCCGATTTGGGTCTCGAACCTAAACCTGAGGTCAAATCCTAGTCTAGTAATGGGGGCTGTGCTCCATCCCAGCTTCTCCTGCCCCTGCAGACACTGGCACAGCAGAGAAGTTGAAAACTCCTTGACTGTCCTGGCGACAACTATAAACATCAGCCTGTTATCAGTCTTCTCAACACAAATTCAAAGCACAGCCTCTTACCAGCTACCATGAAGAAAGCCTATTGGGACCTAGGAGCTATGGGGATTACAGCAGATGAGGCAAGAAGATAAATTAGACTAAGACTCCTAGAAAAGAAATTTATGTACCAAAAATCTCAGTAATATATAAAGAGACAACCTATGCAGCTCCATGCCAACCATTCACCTGTAAGGTTTTTGTACAGTCAACATTAGCAGTGAGATTGTTTTAGTTTTTATCTGAAAACAATGCTATGCAGAGATACCTCTGAAAATTACACATTTCTAAACCCAAATTTTAAAAGTCTATCTGTACCTTAGCTTTACAGGAAGGACAGAATACAGGGACACTCCCCAGTTCCAAAGCCAAGGGCCTTTGAAAGCTGAAGACTCCAGCTGTGAACACATTGCTACTTGGTATTTCAAAAAAAAATACTATGAGCATCTCCAGTTTAGAAAGCCTTGAACACTTTAAAATACATGATTCACTTCAAATTCAACCTCTACACACAAAACCACTCAGCAAATCGATCACAGGAGATGAGATCCCAGCTGACTACCTTCAGTTTATTCTTTTCAGTAAGATCAAATTTTAAATAACAAAAAAAAAAATCAGGCTCATCAATAGCTGTTGCTCAGTATTACTGCAGTGCTCAGCCTGTGTCACACACTGATTTGAAGAGATACCTAAGAGCACACACTATGTGAGCACTCCAATGGACTTTCACACTGATACACACTAACTTGATCTTCTAAGTCCCAATCAATTACTTGACTTCTACCACTTGGAAGCAATCCTCCTCTATACTACAGTGTCCCATATTCCCTAGCATAAAACAAACATGACATGACTTTGACAAAACTTCAACCTGAACTAGTTATAAGACACTCGATCCCAGATTCCTGACAGGAGTGCCAAAACAGTTTAATGTTCTCATCAGAGCCTGGTGAGAACAGGAGAGAGAACAAGAAAAATAGCTAGGAAATAGTCTATTCCAAACCATTTCTGCAGGTACCATATAGCAAACCGCAGTTTCAAAATCATTCCTGACCAGATTCCTCATAAATCCCCTGGGAGCTTCAACTGAACTCTGAGTGGTATGAGTGGATAATTTTTCCAAAATATCTGATTATGGTCACCATCTGCCTTCCCACCAGAGTCTGTAGAAGTTGATAAAGCAACATCTGCATTGCTCTTACAAAAACACTTAATCAACTCAAATACCAGTTACGCACAAACAAGCCCAGCAACATGTTATTTGTTCATCCAAACCCTTTTATGAGAGTAAGCTCACCATGATATTGAAAGAACCACAACATATAAAATGCTGTGCAAATACTGTTATATAGCAAGTGCAAATACGACTATAATGTAAGGCAAGACAAGAACCCATTCCTGAAACATGTCAATCAAATGACTGTCACTGCTTTTACACAGCAGTACTTGCTTATTTAATAGCACCATGATCCAGCTTGGTGAATATGGGCTCCTACCATGCCAAGACAAACATGTGGAGGACTCAAAGATATTAGATGGCCTCAGTCAGATCATTTTTATAGCTTTGAATCTAACTTCAACCTGAAATTCCTTCACAGTAAGCCATGTAATCTAAAACAACTACATACAAAGAATCCTTAATCTGCATAGCAAATCTCAGGTTATCGCATACAGACCAAATCTTGCCTTCAAAATTAGATAAACAGATCATATCAGTATTTGAATGTCTCCAGTGGCAGCCAAAAGTCCAGATCAATTGGACCATCAAGAGCTATAACAAGAGCTATAGATAACTATTCAAGGATGTCTTCAGTTCTGTAAAAAATGATTATGCCAGAGCTAGAGAACTTGTTATATAGTAAAGAAAAATACACCCTGAAGACACCTCTTGTCCTGTCAGCAGTAAATTATCTTCAAGGATGTTCAACGTAGCTTAAAAGAAAAATGAAAAGCATCTTTTACAAGCTTTGTTTGATGCCAGAAAAATTATCTCCAAACACATTAGTCAGAAATACTATCTCAAATACATATCCTATATAAAGCGTTGCAGATAGCTCAAGATAAGAGTGAAGAACAGCACCATACAGCTGACCACTTGAAAAGTGCATGATTAAGTATTTAAGTGAAACTTAATGCAGGATGCCAGATAGCTGCATGCTAAACTTAAGAATCCCAGTGAAGAAAAGGGGTGTCTTCAATAAGGAAGATGTATGAAGTCTCCCTGCAACCCATGAGTCAGGGGCTCAAGGGAGAGGCAAAGAAGTAAGAGGAAAGAGAGGCTTTTTTCAGATTAAGAGATAAAATTGATTTGTTCAAGACTTCCCTAAGCCGTCACATCTTGTCTTGCAGATTAAGCATCACACCAGTATGTGCTGCCAGAAATGGTGGTCCTAGCTTTTTAGCCTTTTGAAATAAAACCTCCAATTTCCTGGAACAGTACTTTTTCCTCAGATTTAAGAGGGTGACACCGATTATGGGAGAAGCATCTTCAAAATGCTCATCTTCATTGTAAACCCTCACTAAAATACTAAATTTACTTCTTAAAAAAATCAAGACACATGACAAAAGTCTCAGCATTCTCAACCTGAAGAATTGATATTTTTAAGTGGTAATCCAGTGCAACACAACGGCCAAAGGCATTACCTTGAAAGCCATAAGCCTTTTGCAACCCTTTTGTGAGTTCTCAAAGGGCAAATCTTGCAGCATAAAAACCAACTGTAGAAACAGCTGCAGTCAAAGGGACAATTCATCATCATCAAATGTTCTTCAAATGCTATAAAACACAATACCACATTTATCCAGTTTGATGTTATTTGTCAGTATTTCTAAATTTAGTAAGAAACACTTTTCAGAGTAGAGCTAAAATCCTGTTCTCTTCACACTAAGAATAGAGTTCGGCTTATTAAATGATTTTAGTTTACTCCAGAAATGCTCTACATAATACAATCTCTCTATTGCTTTCAGTACATATTAGATGTTTAACCACAGAACAGTTCGTGGTACACGTAAGACTTATTATTTATTTCTCATACTACAGAAAGGGTAAGAAAGAAATGCTTGTTCTGGACACTAACACATCTGTGTAATTAATAAAAGCAACTTCACTGCCAAGAGGAACCCATCTGTTAGTTTTGCTAACAAGCTAGAATGCCTCATTGTCTTTACATTTTGACATTTTAGTTTTATTAAAATCATTCAACAGAAGAGGCTTTTTGTTTTATTTCCTTCTACTTCCGTCAAACAAGTCCCAACTGCTTTTTCTCTTTCCAGGATAACAGTTCAGCTTTTCCAGAGCAGGAACAAGCTCTTGTTTGAATCTCCAAGGAAATGATGTTTCTGTGAAGTAACTTCCTAAAGATAAAAGCCAACCTTTCAGCTCACTGGGTAAATCTTCAGATCGAGAAGATAACACAACCTTCTGGTTTAGATCATGAAGATACAGGATTCTGTCTTAAATGTCTTAACCACATGCTTTTGTGTTTTAAGTTGGTTTAAATGTACTAACAAACTGCTAAGGAGAAGTCAGCCAAGAAAATGACACTAGTATGTGGACATATAAGTCAGCTTATAATTTACTCCCAGAAAAATATATTGTTATTTTCTCATTAAATGCATATAGCGTGCTTTAAAGACCCACATGTCAGCCAGAGATCCTGACTTGATGTTTGTGTGTATATATAAGAAAAAACACAAAGTAATGCATATGTGTATTATCACTATTCTACTACCTTGATTGATATATATATAAAATATAACCATTCTGATTCAATGAGATCAGAACAACTTTTCCTGAAAGGCAGACAGAAAGAACAGCCAACAATACAGGCAAGATTATACCAAAGGAGTTTCATCATTGCTAACAAGATGCAAGGAATGCATGTTTATTAATGTATAAAAGATCGAACACTAGCCACCATAAAATATGGACTGCATGACAGAACCCATCTTTTCTCCAAAGTAATGCTATACACAGGAAACACGTAGTATTGAGTAGATTGATTTGTACAAGACAGGATTGCCTCAACATGATTTTCTCATGTTGCAGTATCTTGCTAGTACAGACACAATCATGTTCCAAAAATAGTGTTCGCTATGAAAAAACAGTTTAGCATTTTCAAAGTCATATTACATCTGTAGTCTGGAACAGAAAAAGCTTTGGTTTTACCTTTTCATATAAGGTAATGTAAATCTGTAAGACATCCAAATCAAGTTGGAAGGATGGAATTTTCCTCTCTACAGATTAATAAAATTAAAAAAGGGCTAGTGAAAACCAGAGTTTCAATTATTTTTAGTCTTCCACTCTCAGTTTCCTCTCCAAAATCCCCCTTGAAATAAAAAAAAAAAACCACTATTAGCATCTGTGTAGTTAATAGCTCAGTTGCATGCTAGCGTAAGTAACAGAGGCCATACAGCTGTCAGAGTCCATAGCCAAAGTTATTCTAGTACCTAAGTACAAGGAAACTGCTTTGAGCATTAAGCCAAACAGCAAACTATAAACTCAAATCCACTCAAGACAGCCCCACACATGCAACAAGCCAACCTGTCACATTATTCTTCCTTTCAAGTGCTTGTGTACTATCAAATCTGTTTCTCCAAGTGGAGCTGAGAAAGTTCCAGAGCGGCTGATTAGCACAGGCAAGCTCTGTAATAAAACAAGCTTTTAAGGAACAGATTGCTTTTAACCCAAGTTGTTTTCTTAAAGTCCTGGTTTTGATTTAGACACAATACAGGTATTGAACAGAAATACAAGAGAACTTACAGTTCTTGAAATACCCTTGGAGATTTTACCTCTACCTTTAAAGCACGACAAGCATCACAAGCTACTCACGCTCTTTGGAATCTATACTTTTCACCCACGGCTGACTAGGCAATAAAGCACCACACAAAGGTGTTTGCAGAAGGCTCTGATACAAGCTGTACTCCCATGACCTTACTTCTTTCCCAACAGCCTCTTGGAAATAGGGAGCGTGCACATTTGACGACTGTTCCCATCGAACTGGGATCGCTGTAAGGACTCCTGAGCTCATTTACAGTCCCTGAACATCCCTTTGACTCATTAAAAAAATTAGTTCAGGCTTCCTGCCATTTGGCAGCTGCCCAAGAGAAGAGGAAAGGTGCAAGAGGCTATCCTGGCCACTTTACTCCTGGTCTCAGTCCCATCTGTGCCCCGTGACAGAGCCCAGCAAGCAGACAGCATTCTCCTGCCTGAGCCAACCCCTTCAGCAAGCAACTACAGAGATGGCACTCAAGTCTGACAATGCCTGTCTTCAAGACAAAACAGTACCCAAATTGCTTAAGAGCTGCTACAAACGCAGCTGAAGGCTGAGGAACACCCTAAGCAAAGAATACAGTAAGCATGCCCCAAAAGACAAGAGTCTGGACACTTGTGCGCTTGGGAAACACACTGCCAGAAGTTGTAGGGATGGAAAAGCTGGAACCCCAAAGATGTGGGAAAATGGATTTTTCCTCATGCACCCAAACTAAAATTAAGAGCTCTATAGCTCAGCATTCAAGGAGAGGACTAAAAATGTTTACCTTAGATTAGAGTTTTTGAAACCCCTCCATTACAATGCCAAAGTAGAGGAGGCATACACTAGGGAAGGAGAGAAACTCTATTGGGTTAAACAAGCAAGATGCTAGAAGACATTCCTGCTACATCAGCAGAGATCTTTACTATATGAACAACACTTGCTCGATCTATAGGATCAAATAACTCTCATTCAATAACCTAAGGAAAGTGACAGGAGAGCTATTCAAAACAGTGGCATTGTGAGAGGATGTAAAAATCACGAAGACTGAAGAAATTAGTGTTATTCTCAGATACAAGAAATCCATGTAGATATCTATTTGTCTGCCTGATACAGGACCCACAGCTGAACTATGTGCAAAGAATTAAATCATGACATGAGAAAAACAGAAAAATTATCCAACTGGTTTTATGCAAGCCAGCCTGTTGAATCAACTTAATAGTTTTGCTGAAATAAGATTCACTCACAATGCCAACTCTTCTGCTGAATTTTATTATGAGATCAGTACTACACAACAATAACATCAGGTAAATAAATAAATANCTCCGGCAGGGGGATTGGACTAGATGATCTTTCGAGGTCCCTTCCAATCCCTAACATCCTGTGATTCTGTGTGAAATATCTTAAAACTGTCCAGCTTTAACACTTTTTGTCAGAGGAAGACTGAAGAGTAAATCTAGCAGATGTCTATCAAGATCAGTTCATGCTTGACGCTATCATTTATCTTCCAAGTACCAAAATTAATGCAAACCTTTTGTCTCGCAATTTGAATAGAGCAGATTAACAAGCAAGCAAGGGACAAAAATAAAAAGCTCTGAAAAAGCAAATACAAGCCAGCTTTCTTGGAGCAATTCTTTTTACTTCAACTGGCAGCACATGTGTGAGCAAACAAGATGTGGCACACCTCAGACCTCCCTCTCTTGCCCCCAAATTCCCCTTAACCCCTCCAAAATACTCTGTCCACCTACAATACCAATTCCAATAAAACTGCTAATTGCAAGTAATGAATTGCAGAGGAAAGAGCATGTTCTTCCAGATACTCTAGACCCTGCCAGACTCAAAAATAACTCATTCTACCCCCTTCCTTCATTGCAGACTTGCTTCTTCCTTGTAGATTCAAAAGCAAAAGTCAATTGTCATGTGCTATGTATTTGTTAGCAATTGCTGCTGCTAGGAATGACTACATTGCATAATGCACATAGAGGTCGTAGGGCAGCCTTACGTAAGGGCTGTTCCTGTTTGACTCCAACTACTCCATACTGTATTATAAACTAGTGATTTACAAAGGCATTTCAGATATGCCTGGAAGCATCTCTACATCCAAAACTAGCAGAGTTTTAATGTTTAACGTAGTCCTAACAACGCAAAGAAGTGTTCTTTTCCCATACACAGTTGGTGCAAAGTGACATTTCCTCAACATCCACAGGTAGCTCAGGAAGCAAGACTAGTTCTGCTGCTGCACTATCCATTTGTCCTACTGCTTTTGTCTAATTCTAGAAAGAACCAGAAAAAAATAAATCTTATTAACAGTGCATAACCATTGCCCAGCAGGGATACTGGTACCCATTCAACGGAGAAGCTCGATGTAACACCTGATTTGCTTTTATCCCAAGTTTCCTGTATTTTATTTTTACTTCTTTTTAAGCTAATATAAAGATGCTATGTAAGAAAGCCCCAGGCAAACTTCTCTTTTCTAGTCAAATAAACACTGTTCCCTGAAGTGAACACCAACTTTCAAGGACTTTTTTCCCCCCAGAGTTTTTAAAAACACATCACTTTAGCTCCCTATCAGTTTACCCCATGTGTGCATCTGAAGTATTTATTAAAGTTTATCTAATAAATATGATACCCCTTTCAATTACTAAAAATAATTTTAATAAGAAAACCCCACAAAATCATCAAGATCATGTTTCTTTTTTAAAATTAAACCACCAGAGTAATTTCCCTAAAGATTTAGTTGTACAACAGATTTATTTTAGTAATATTTACTAAACCTATTAACTCTGTCTACTGAACTGTAGAGTTTGTCTGTCAAGCTCTGGATAAAACTTTAAATCCCTTGAGAACTTTAGAATACTAAACCTAATATAGACAGAGCAATTAAGTTTTAATAACTTGAAAAGAAAAAAGTTTACCAAAAAAATCAGCTAATTAATTTTTGAACCCATGCCCCCCTTCCTTATGTTATTTACAGATAAATTGGGAAATATTAATTTTATAATGAAAACAAATATTACCATACCAACCTAGATGTTACAAAGCCCCTTAACTATTAATTGGTTTTATTCATCCACATTTTTCCAGACTTCTACAAGCTATTGAATACCACATCCAAAAGCACATGTTCTGCTGACCTTTTTCCCCCCGAGAAGACAGAATTCTCGAAGCCAGACAACTTTGGTCACAATTAGCCACATAAATGGTCCCCAGTTGTACTGTAGAATTTGATACCTTGTCTTTCTACAAATAGCTGAACCTTATTATTTCAGTGAATTCTATACTTCAGCTACAAGAACCCGAATTAATAACAGACACCAAATTTCTCCATCTTTCAAAACAGAGGAAAGCTTCCTTGTGATGTGTCAGTTTGGCTGGACACTGAAAATGGACAAAGATTTTATGTGCAGCATTCCACCAAGTGCCCACCACCATTTCTCCGTCTTCTCCTATCAGACAATTTGGATATTTTCAATCCAATATGGTCCTGGGCTGAGAAACATTTCAACCTTTTGACTCTGGGACAATTCTCTCTTTTCTGGAGTGTCACAGCAGGTCAGAATTATATACTGAACGCAGGCTGTACATATTAGCCTAAAGGGGAAGCAAGTACTTACATCTAGAAGATCTGCATGAGCATGAATTTGGACTCTACAGTCACTGTTATGTCAACCACCAGAGGCTCCAAACTGGAATATTCCCCAGCTGAACAGTTCTCACCTCAGAGGAAGATTTACTCCCAAAGGCTTACCTAAGGAATGTCAATGCCCTGTGGCCATATTCCAAACAAGAGGGACACGCAGGTAGACTGAACTAACATCCAGGTTACCCTTCTAGGATGAAGTTAGTTATTTATGTTCCAGATAACAAGAAACAGTAAAATCACCTTGTATTGAACAATGCTCTCTACCTGACTGAAAGGAACTCCAAAGGATCCAAAGACCCATGCACTGAACAAACAGATCAGCAAAAGGACAGACTCGATAACCAGGCTTTCACCTTTTGAGGGCTTTGTTACACAAGTTGACATACTGGGGCACACATTATTTTTCCATAAAGCCTTTCATCAAAGAAGTTTCAGGTGATGTAATCCCTTCATACCAGATACACTAGTTCCACATAGAACATATTGAACACTTAAGTTACAGTATAATCAGCTCCAGGAAAAAAAAAAATCCATTAATTAGATGAAAGCTCTAGCTTGCAAACTTTAAGATGAGAAACTGGCAAAGGTGCTTGTTATGAAGCACTGAATCACAAGACAGAGTTTACCTGATAAAGACTTGAAGTCCACAGCACCTAGAAAATAATTCTGGTTTAGTTTTTTCAGAACCTCTGTGAATACAACTAGGATGACACCTAGTTGACCATTCCATGCACTTACCCCCTCTCAGCTGCCATATTGTAACTTCAATCACTTGATCTCACCCTCTAAGTGCACACAGTGATCCCAAATACTAGCCACTCGCTGGGAAGTATTGATTTTAACTCAGTTTATTAGATAAGGAACTGCAAGCCCCTAACTACAAAACCAAGTTTGAATCTCAAACATTGTCATAAACTGGGAGCATATCAGGAGATTAAAAGTAAAGAATAGACGAGGCTTGCAGGGCAGGCAAAGCCAGGCTTTACAGTCATTTCAACAGAACTGTTTCCCAAAACAGTGTTTCAAGAAAGGCAAGAGACCTGCATCAAATTAACCCCCAATGGAACGTGAATGCGTAGGGTCAAATACTTACACATGCTAGAAGTGCCTTCCACTCTTCATCTCAGCCAGCAGAAACTATCAATGGTTAACAATTTCAGTGACCAAAAATTTTAGTCCTTTAAGAGGTTATCACATGTTTGTGCCACACACATTACCATTTGAACAAAATGTGCACCACTATCTAGTATCAGCACTGTTCCAGGAAGAGTAAGGTTTAAGCAACTTTAAAAAAAAATGTTTAAGTAATTCAGAGCTGTGTCTGAAGAATCTGCCATCATTTCAACAGCATTATCCTGGTGTAAGTGGCAGGAGGATGTGGCTCAGTTTCAAGTCCTCAAGTGAAGGGTTGCTGCCCATAATGAGTAAGGGCTATTGGAACTGATCATACAATTGACAATTTTCTTCTCAACTATTGGGATGCAGTAACAAACTGTCATGAGAGACTATGCAGCACAAGTTGCCTGTGGGTCACTGTACTTCCAGGATACACGCCTCTAAAGACAGACTTTCTTCAGACCTCCCTGTGGCTCAGCATCACAGCACATACCCAACCATTCCATAAGCACTAATGCAGATGCAGCTTCCAGCCATCCTACTTGCAAAGAACTAATTTGTCATCCAGTTTATGGACCCTATGGTGACTGTGCTTAGGTCAACAGCAAAACATTTACCTGCAGAATTTTCTAAGTAACTCTACCAACTGTCATTTTTTAATTCATTTGCAGCAAACCAAAAGAATAAAGTTAGTTATGCAATATGTTGTATTTATAAATAAACAAATTAGAGGAGTGTTTTAGTTTTTTCTAAGGAGAGCCTATTCAAAATACGAATTTATCCCAGTGGCATAGTTCATTCATGACAAGCTAGTAATACATTCCTTTGCAAAGGATAACACAAGTGGATCTACTCTGCCACAGAAAGATATCACAATATGACTATACCAGTGGTTTTGCTTTAGAGTTTGACTGGGTTTAAAATGTTAAGATTTAACTCTGCTCCCATCAGACTAACAGGGTAAAATAAACAAAATACCTCACAAGGCTTATTTGAGC
Organism: Syrrhaptes paradoxus; assembly: GCA_013400615.1. Lineage (NCBI taxonomy): Eukaryota > Metazoa > Chordata > Aves > Pterocliformes > Pteroclidae > Syrrhaptes > Syrrhaptes paradoxus. The sequence continues at coordinate 22,942 of VZTO01005511.1, read as the reverse complement.
AAATAGCAAGGATGCTTGAGAACTGCCTTGACATACGGAAATACTCTTCTGCAAGAATACAATTTTCTTCTATCAACTCAAAGGCAAACTGCGAAGTCTAAGCTCTATGACAGCTCCCGTATATGCACAAATTTAAGATTTATGGAGGCAGTGGGAAGGGGAGGAAGTGAAAAGGCTGGAAAACTACCAGTTCAGAACACAAATTGATTTACCCTCTCCGCAGCTAGTTCTGCTATACAAATAATCTGTCACAAGATGGTTATAACACTGCATTTAGAAAAACACTCATTAAAAAGTTCATGATAGAGAAGGAAAAAGATAGAAGCACTCCCAGGATTAGCACATCTCACAGCAGAACAACAGACACATAGCTGAACAGGAGCTTTGCCACAGCTTGAGGAGCGACGCTTCAGTGACTAAGCCGAATTTATTTTGTGACATATATTTCACTTAAGTGAGGCATGCTATGAAATACAGCTAGCCTACCATGAAACATGCTCACAGAATTTGCTACCATTGCTCAGCTCAAACTCACTATCTATTTTTATCATGGTGGGGTAGGAGGGAGAACACAATAGTATAAGTTAAACTTTTAAGTTTTCTGTGGCTTTTTATTCTCTTCCTAAATTAGCCTATTTCTGGGTACCTTGCCTGGCTAGCTTGAAAAAAACAGAGTATATGACAAGCATACATACCACTGCAACCCAGAATAATGGAAGCTTCAAGAGGATATCTGAATCACCTCAGCTCTGATTAACACTCCTATTCCCAAAGCTCTCCAAAAAAAAGCATTAAGTTCTGACATTTCAGAACTGTGATTTTAGTCCTGCTTAGAACACTGGTTATGATAATTTTAGGATTTGGGAATTATTTGAAAATGCAAGACAGCCCAAAACATTTTGTCTTGAAACTATGGAGAGATGACAGCACTCACTCCCTAGCTCCAATCAGCTCATTTAGAAAGTGATTTGTTAGAGAAAATATGAAAGAGAAACCTGACCCTCTAGCAACACTGCCTTAGTTAAATGACGGGAGTTCCATACGTGAAAACACACCTCGACACATAAACACACATCATTGGGGCAAAGGCACATAAAAATCCTATAAGTTTCTGAAAGATTTCTCTGATTAGCTCTACTCTACGCAGAAGGTTAGAAGGCAGAAGAAACACATAGACAGGTATTAACTACATACAGCTAGAGAATTGCTTAATTCTAGTTTCTGACAGACCAATCAGCCCAGAAACATTCAGTGGGATGACTTCTAGCTTCAACTAAATGTAAAAAATGTTCTTCCTTAATTCCCACATGAAAGAAATTTATTCCGTTATGTGACTGATGAGCAGGCTTGGCATAATCAAGCTTCAGCTTGAAATAATCTTCAGAAAAGGGTTTAACAAAGTAGTAAGTCACTATTGTGAGAACCACAAAAAGATCACAGATACCTACATCTCTCCATCTTCGTTTTCTGAAGATGTGATAAAGACGTACCCTAATAAAGCAGTTCTCCACTATCTTCATTAAGTTCACAGTGCAGGTGAATAAACCTTATTGCTTTAAGCTGACTCTGCCTAGTATTTAGTTCTTACCCTTCAATACAAAAGACAAATCTGAGTTGTTCCTACACATGCAATATTAGCCATGTCAATCAAGAAGATTAATTTAAGTCATTTCCCTATAGATCAGACACCCACTTAGTCTTATTCCCCTAAAATCCACACCATCATGCTTTAACAAAAAAAAAAGCTGCATTTCACAGGTAGCTTATTATTTAACAAAATTCTGCTTTCACTTGATGCATCTTTATGTTTCCATGGTCTCTTGTGCTTATTAGAAAGAAGTTTATCAATATCCTGCAGAGAATCTCATCTTCAAAGCAAACATACTTCTTTCCCTGTCCAGCTGAAGCCATCATTATATTGTTACTTAGACAACACCAGCAAACAGATCTGGATAACACTCAGGGATCATCTATTGAGAGAAAAGCCTTCACATAGGTGAAGATCACTAACAGTTTTAAGAGAAACAGTGTTTGTTTCCAGTCACTTTCCTCTAACATATGAAAACTTACAAACAAGACAGCAAATTTTCGATGAAATTCAGGGAACACTCTTCCTTACTGTTTGTATGTAATATGATCTATTCTGTCCCATAGCACAGACAAGGCATTAGCAGGATAAGCCCCCAGCTGCTAAAATACCTGCAGCCTAAAGCTGCAAGACATTTTCAGAGTCTTGTCAAATGGGATCACTATTAGAACTTAAGAAATGAAGGGAAAAAATAACTTAGAAAATATAGTGTTGGTTTTTGTTTGTTTGTTGGGTTTTTTGTTGGTTTGGTTTTTTGTTTTTTTTTTTAATAGCCCTCCCCAGCCCCCTCAATTTCCAGCTATGGAAAGAAGAGCTATTTAGAAACCTAGTCTTCTGACTCCTAAAGGTCCTTGCATTCCTTCAGGTCCAGGTGCCCCCACTCCATCCAAACCAACTATCACAGTGCCAGAAAAGACTAACAGAAAACCAGTGCCACAGATAAGGGAAAACAGTCATTAATGAATGCTGGAAAAGGAAACCAGAATGAATGAAACAAAAATACCAGCCCAACTCATTTGCCACTCATGGCTCAAACCTATTAGTATGACTTCCTGAAAAAATGGTAATCTAATACTTAAGTTACACAGTCTTGTGTGTACTTAAACCTGCAGGTCCAGGTAACACCTATATTCTTTCATTTGTAATTCTACGCAGTACACTCAAATCAAAGCAGCTTTTCACATGAAGAGCTGCATATTTTCCACATCCATACAACTAACTTTCTATGCAGATTATCAAATACCTAGAGTCATGAAAGATTTTTTGTTCCTCAAAAACAAGAAAACACACTAAACCTCTTCTACCTAATATTTTTGAAGATTTATCTGATTACTTGTGTAACTACTTATTAGATTGGTATCTGTTGCTAGATTAAGGAAAACAAAAATCTGAGCAATAAAAAGTTTGGTACAAGAGAGAAATGTGTTCTTTCCCTAGTTTTCTTAATTAGCTTCCTCTACAAATTCCCAGCACTACACAGATGAGCTGATTACAATTCCAGGCTGACTGGTAATTGAAGTAGCTTACTGGCTACAAAACACCAGAGGAGCATCCCAGATGCCTCTTTGAAGGAAAGCTGATGGTTGACTAAAGCTCAGTTCGTCCACATNCTCCTAGTAGTAGCTAACTTTGGTTTTAGTCTGAAAAGTTGACAGTAACTTTACCCCCACTCTTTGGGAGTAATCAGCATGACACCACTGACAAGGTGCAGACACGCTTTCTTCTAACAGCATCAGGATCCCAAAAGCAACACCTTCAATGTTTCTCAGAGCTTCACAGGCACTATCTCCTGTAGTTGTACTCAAGAATTTGAAATACAGATTTATATAAAACAACTCACATATTATATATATGCTAAATAAATTCCTGTAGTGAAGTTAATACCTTTCCTGTGGAAGCCAGAATGCTACACAAGTCTTTCTGTTCTGACAAATGTAGCACAGAAGATGCTACTGAAACCACATTCTTTGCTTGAAGACAGACACACTGACAGAATATTTTTAATGGCCTACTCCTCAGGTTTTTCTCCTTTCCACAGAGGGTCTGAGTTTTCCCAATGGTTTTTCGCGACAAAGTTTTACGCAGTAACCAAACAAGACCCGATTATTTCTAGCATATGGGTGAATCCAGTGACCAGATCAGACCTTTACTCAAGAGATCCAGAGCAGTTTAGGTGCATGTTTTCCAGACAATCCCAGATCTATAGATCTATCCTTTAAGTACAATTAATAACGGTGCCTGTTCACAGCTTTTTATTTTTTTTACTTCATAACTGTGGGAAAGAAATGTGCCCATAACAATGAAGGTCATGCAAGTAATTGGATAAAGCCAATAATATTCTCATGCTTAGATTTTCTTTGTAGGTTATAGAACCATCATAGCAATACTACCCTACAGAACAGCAAAAATAAGGTAACAAAATAACCCAGTTTCCTGAGTCCTCATTCTTCACTGCTAAAATACAAAACTGCATATAAAGCTTCCTTGCAGATACTAAAATGCAGTTTGGGAAGTCGAGACACTGACTGCAGACAACAAATTACACTGTGAAGTTTTGTTTGGGTTTTAAGAATACTGCACAATACCATGTTCAATAGCTCATCCAAGCAGTGAAGCATGCAGAAGATACAGCTACGCAAGCAGAGAAGTGAGGGAGGCCAGCTTCTGCTTCTGTACTTGGACCTTTAGTCAGGTCGTCACCAACAGACGCTGGCACTGAGGGTTCTTAAACTGGAGTATCAGTTTGTTGTTACTTACACATCTAGGTATAACAGGATGACTGTCAGCCCAGGTACACAAGTTCTGCAGGACATGTTCAGGTGTTAGCTCTGTTTCGATTTATATCAACAGAAAACTACTTTACAGCAAAATACCATCCACAGATCCTCCAGTTTTGCTGTTCCACTACTGTTAAGTACAACCCAATGTGATAACCAGCTGATACCAGTTCCCAGCTCTTTCTACAGCACTGGGGTGGGTGGCTGTATTATTCCCTACTCTTATCTCAGGCTTTCCAGGGCCTCTCTGGGTCGTCTGATTGCCCTTCTTCAGCTTCCCCCCTCACCGCTCTCACCACTCAGCTTCTATGAATGCAAATGAAATAAATTTGTACAGGTTAAGAGCAGCACAAGATGACTTTCTGGTGTTTCCAACTTAATTAAACAGAAACTGAAGTCGATAATTACCCTCAAAATAAGTCTCATGCTCACAATATTCTCACTTGAAAAAGCTTTATTAGGAAAAAGGAAAGAAAAACCAAGTGAGCTTATGTACGGATGCAGTTAAGTCTATAAGGGATAAACATTTGCAGATTATTATGCTGTTTCTAGAATTCAGCTGAATCAACCTAGGGATTAGTCTTTTCTATTCCCCGTAGTTCTTTAAGAGAACAGAAGTGATTGATTTTTCTCCTCAAGTGCATGTTTTAGAAAAAATTTTAGCTCTCAAAAACAAGTCAAGACAGTTGTTCGATCACATCTCACCTGCTTCTGCATGTCAAGGAGCAGAAGTGAGGGGGAAAAGCCACACAGGGACTGCACAAAGGGGAAAGTATTAATATTTAAAGGCTCTAAGCTCAACTTGGATCTTGTAAAAATTCATTTTTAGCATTAATGGATTTCAGAGGTGGAATATATTAAAAATAATGCTACAGAATTTCAGTGTGAGAATCATCTATTGATAGATTTTTGGCTAAGTTGTACAGAAGCCATAATTTCTGTTACAGGTGCAACATGCAAAATAAGTATTACTATGGAGAGCCAACACCAAAAAACTGGCAGTAAGTAGCTAAAGATAATTGCCACTTTTTAAGTTCTAAGTATTAAGAAAACCCATAAGAGTTTTATATTTAGACTTGTACAAAATTCAGTTCAACATTAAAAATGGTGGTAAGAGTACTCAGAAAAAAGAATTATTTCAGTTTGAGAACAGGACTGATGTAATACAAAGCATTTTTGATGTACCAGTTCAGAAAGTCCACAAGTTTTTGCTCCTGTTTTGGAAAAGACACATTGTCTGAGCTAAAGCACCACAGCCACCTTCAATATTAGATATGTCTTCATGATGCACCAGGTAAACACCCATTTTCTTCACTTCGAAAGATAACTATTTATCAGTGAGGGTTTTTTGCTTGTCTGACATACCATGGTTCCCCATTTCTCTGTTTTTTTTTCCATGTTCTGAAAGCTTCCATTAGTTTTTATGTTTACTGAAAAACTCCTAATACCTTTTGGTTACAGAATCCAGCCATAAACTGAGACAAGTCTTCCACGTATTAAATTATTGAACATCTACTAGATGAGTGATGAGTAAAATTTGAACACGCAACACATTTTCCGCAAAGCTCTTTTTTAATGTGCAAGTGTCTAACTAGAACTTGAATAAACTAAGAATAGATACTATTTTACCTGCTGCTTTTGCTAAAGCCTATCAACTTGTTTAAGGATTCTGTATTAACATGAATCAAGCATGGTTATGCTTTACAAGCTATTTTTAAGTACAAAATCTGAACTTAATGCTAAAATGCTCCAAGAATACTGATGCATGGTATATCTGAAGTAAATTCTCAAGTTCACACAGGGTATTTGTTTAATAACTACCGGTTTTCAAACTCAAATCACTCCAACAGCAGCCTTGACTCCTTTAGAGACATGTACAACAGATTGTGTCGACTCCAACTCCGACTTATCTAAAGTTACAGGACCAGAAGAGAGATGTTCTCAGCTTTTTATAATTGCAAAACGTAGGCAATGTTATTTCAAAGAAATAAAGCTACACAAATGAAAAGCATGAAAAATGAAGGCACCAATCTTTTATGTTTTTTCAGAACTGTTGTAGCATTAGCCTGTATTTCTGGCTCATGAAAGGGAAACCAGAAGGAAGCAGCTAAATTTACAAGATGTGGAAGATACATTGCTACGTACAGGTGAAATCCCTCTATTGTTTCTTCCCACTCCCCATTCTACCACCACTACCTTACCATGTGCACCCCATGACAATAATTCACCAAGGTTAAGTTTTGAGCATTAAGTTCTGCAAAGTATTTTCAGCTATCTGCAAGAGTGGCTCCTTAAGGGTACTGTGATACTACTTAACACAGTTGAGGCCAAAACCAAGGTGTAAGGCATTCAGTTCAGCATGAGCCATCAGCAACATGACAATCCCAACTGAAAAAAATTAGGAGCAGCTGCTGTGCAATCTGTATTCCACAGAACTCCTCATTCAGCTACATAACTGGGAGGCAGCAGGTGGGAAAAGATGATGATAGAGTTTCCTTTTTTATCTAGGGATTTTAAAGTATGCCTGATAGAAAATTGATTGCATATTTATTTTCTGTGTTAGCAGTCAGGCAAAAAGATGGGAGGAAGAGGTTTCATCCTATTTCAACCCACATTTGATCAGGGCTTCTCATTCTAGTGTGATCTTAGACTGAGCTGCATGGTAAGATGCATACGAAACGGCTCACATTACCAACGGTGTCATCCTTGACTTGTCATGCTTTGAGTATGACTAACTACTCTTATTAGAGAAACCGATCTATCTTAATGGCCAGTATTCTGTAGAGTCAAAGTCTCCCCTTCCCACACACTCTTTAAAGACAAACAGAGTCCTTAAGGGTCTGAAAATAGGCTCCACACTCCCATTTATCCAACCAAAGTGCTTTTTGGCATTGAGACAGTAGGAGACTCCAGTAATATTTTCATGTGTTTTACATGTGACCAATGACCCCCTCTACTATCATCAAGTCTATCTGTCAATGTACATTTAATTGGTGTTCATAGTGGAGACTGTTGATTAGTTTAATCTACCAGAACTTCAATGTAGTAAGAGGACAGATTGTCAATAAAGAGTTGTAACAATAGTTATATCATCTCCTTATCTTAATCCATATCATGAAGGCTAATATAACCTAAGATCTTCCTACACTGTTCAATTGATTCAGTTTCTTAGTTTATCACCCTGTCTTTTTTTTAATCTGGACCGATTTTCTCCTTTGTAGCACAGCTCAAGTAGTCTAGTTTCTCTAAAAGTTAAAAGTTAACTCTCTGGAGTTCAGACCCAGAGATAATTACTATTTTTTGATATTGCTGAAAACAGACTTCTGTATTCAGTTTTCCAGACTTACAGCTTCTGCTTCTCTAGTTATCAGAATACCTCAAAACAGGAGCATCACTTTTACTTACGAGAAAGCTTAAAAATTATGAAAGTAATTGCTTGCCCTACTATTTCCTTTTGGGAAAAAGTGCTTATGCTAAATACAGAAAAGAATTAAAATAACCCTTCAGGTATTTTAAAAAAGAAGATTCCCTCTCTACTTTCTTAGAGTACACAGTTTTTCTCATTCCTGTACCCTATATTCTTTAGCTCTTATTTCTTTCTCCAGTTTTGTTTTCTGACAGCCATTTTTTATTCTTAGCACAAATCTAAAGGAGGAGGACATGTTTCACTTAGTTGCAATTAGTTTGGCATTCAGTGTATATACTGAGGCAGAGGTTTCCAACTGAAGCTGTCAAATAGGCACCTGACCCTCTGAAAGAGATGCAAAAGAGGGGGTAAGGAGACTGTCAGCATGCCTTCCCCAAAACCCACAAACCAGCCCATCAATTGCAAGCAGATCAAGACGAAGAGATATGATCTCAAAATGAGTTATTGTTAAAGCAGCTCTTTTAAAACATCACATAGGATCTACTGAATCAAAACCAGCTGTCTGTCATAGGCTTCCATTTCCTCATGTTTCAAGAGAAGAATCAAAGACTTGTCAAAACAGCAGAAGGATCTAGTAGGATTTCAAGAATGTCAAGTGCATAGATAAAATTAGCTAAAAACCCTACTTTCCCAAAGCAATGAAAAGCATAACAAGTTTTAAAACTAACACACAAAAACCTTTTTGGAGTCTAAAAATACTACAGCAATATATCTAAGTGTATTCCTTTGTACAGCTACAGGATATTTCAGTAAGTCTCTGTCAGTTTTGCAAACAAGACAGGATTGCAATCACACCAGTTAACCGGGGCTGATTCTACATATAGGCCAGGATCAAGTTGTTCCTGCTGCTGAAGATCCAAAGGGAAGAAAAAAAAAGTTGATCTAGACACATTTTCCCCCACTTCTTATTATTAAGTTCAGCCTTTCATACCAGAGAAGGCAAGTTCATTTTCACCGCTTACTGAAAGCCATTGAATTGTTCTACCTACACTGTTGTTTGACATTTAAAGGAAAACCTCATGGTTGAAGTGTTTGCCATTAGGGCATACCATAGTCAACCATTTCATTGTTCATCCTGCCCTCTCATGTTCCTTTTCTCCAATTAACTGAAGTCACAATTTAAAAGCAGGTGCTGAAGTTAATAAGTACTACTCAGCACCTTCTGTGCTTATATTCACCACAAACAGAGGCACTCAATCTCTCTCACTATATCACTGTATTCAAAACCAGAAATAGTGAAGTTAACATGGCTTGAGGACTAGTTCCAGATGTTTCAAAATGCCAAGCAATGTTAGCTCTATTTTCTTCCTCTGATCTAGCACAAACTTCTGTCCCATCTTCAGTTTGCACCCCTTGCTTCAGCCATAAAGAATCTTAATCTAAGTCTTGTATTTTTTCCTAAACAGGCACCACAAGAGGCACATTGTTTGTTTCTTCAAGTTTAGAGGAACTACTTTTAATTCAGATTGAAATAAGAGCCTTACTTCCAGGGTCAAAAAACTTCAGAGCTTCAGAAGAAAATTAAAATTAAAACAAAGCACAACCATTTGTCTTCTCCGAGGTTGAGTTCACAATACATTCACAAAAAAGCCCACAAAGTTTTCTTATTCCTATAATTCCAACCAACTAATCTTCCTGCCTCAGGAAACAAAGACCACCAGCTGCTCATTTTCTGCTGAGATTCTGCATCTTTCTTTAGGTTAAGAGGTTCAATCAGCCACGTGTGTCAAAGCTCCAAAGCACAGTCTTTTGATCCCACAGAACGGCAGCAGTTCCCTTAAAAGAGAGACTGTACAGAAATGGAAAAAGAGAGAAGGCTGTCTGAACAGATGAGTCTTCATCAAGGGCATTTAGATATTTGCTTCAAACAATTTGTATACTCCAACCTATGCACACTTAATGCAGTTAAGAGTTTGAATAAAAACTTTAACCCAGTAGAATTATCTGAGCAAGTCTCTAACTAGGCAGAAACACAGAAAACTTGTGCAAGAGAACTAACACAGTCTTCATTGCTAGAGCTCAGGGAGACAGCTCACATCAGGGTGCGTTATCCTGCATGGAAACTAGGAACCCAGCCTCCGGAGGCACATCTCCCTTTGGATTCACTGGGATCCCTCAAGCTCTCATGAGCTCAAACACGAGGCCTTAAGGTGCCACAAGCGCATTCAAAGAACTTGAGTCTGGACTGAAAACACCATCAAGGCTGCTGTTAACTACATCATGTAGACACAACTAGTGAATAATGCTAATCCGGTGATTACTTGGCCACAATATTATTCCCCTCTTCCATCAGATTTCCAGGTAACTCCTTTAATATTCAAAGATACAGGCTTTGCATCTCCCATCCAAAGAGGATAAATTACCAACTCTAAGTGCAAGTATCAGATGCTGCCTATTACAGATCTTTTCATCTGTCCTAGGGGCCCGAGGGGTGCCATAGGCTAAGCAGGTGCGGCCCCGGTTAGCGCCCGGCTGCCGGGAGGCGAGATCGTACAGGGTTCGAGACCCGGCCCCCCCCATTTTTTTTTTGTTCAGCCTGGAGAAGAGAAGGCTCCAAGGAGATCTAATAGCAGCCTTCCAGTACCTGAAGGGGCTACAGGAGAGATGGGGAGGCACTCGTTATCAGGGAGTGGAGTGAGAGGACAAGGAGTAACGGGTATAAGCTAAAAGAGGGTAAATTTAGACTAGACATTAGGAAGAAATTTTTCACTATGAGGGTGGTGAGGCACTGGAACAGGTTGCCCAGGGAAGCTGTGGATGCCCCATCCCTGGAGGTGTTCAAGGCCAGGCTGGATGAGGCTTTGAGCAACCTGGGCTAGTGGAGGGTGTCCCTGCCCATGGCAGGGGGGTTGGAACTTGATGATCTTTAAGGTCCTTTCTAGCCCAAACCATTCTATGATTCTCTGATTCTATGATTCTATGAATACCTCTAATAGCAATCAGATATTCAAGTGACATCAAATGCTGATACTGATGCTGAAACAGGCAGACTGGAAAAAAGATCTGCCAAGATTAATTTATGATTTTTCTAGTTCATTTTGGCACATACCTAAGTAGCATGGCAACCACTCGCAGGCAGTCTTTTGATATAACTTTCAGGTTTCAAAAGCTGTACGTAGGCAAGCTCACAATGCTGTTTGCTCTGGCACAGATTTCATTATAGCTGTTCCATACAATGCTGAAGATAGCTTATTAGGTCAAAGTGAGTCTTTCAGCTTTTTTTTTCTTTCTTTCTTCAAACATGTTACTCCTATAACTATACCTTAAAACCTAACTATGTTCCCAATGACATACTGCAAGTTTCACCAGGTCACAGCAAAAATCAAACCCATGGACCTAATAAGTTTCTTGTTCTGAGACTAGAGTTTGATCTGTACAGCTTGGGACTGGAGACCTCAAGAGGTCATTTTGTACACCCCACCCCTGTTTTAGCATGAATTCTTTATCTTGCTACCCCTAAAGGCAAGTGAGAGAAATACAATGAGAAAACTCATCAACTTTCCCTTTTGTTAGCAACAGCTTCTGCCAAGAATTAACACCAAAATTTGCTTACTTACATCTAATGAATCCTCATTGACCAGGATGAGAGACATACTCTGTGAAATGAGTCTGCAAGAGTACCCTACAAGAGAAAAAACACACAAGGACTTAACTTTTTGGAAGAATATTTAAAAGTTTTGCTAGACCTTGAAAGGAGCATCAGCAGCTCAGATTACAGTTGACTTTTTGAGTTGTTACTCCTATCAGGCAGGCTACAGGAAGAACTGGTGTATAGGACACACTCCAACTTGACAATTTTACCAGCAGAGGCTGCATTTTATCTGCATTTCCAAATAAACCACTTGAGTTGTTTTTGTTTTGTGTTGTTTTTTTTAACAAAAGAGAACACTATATGAACTAGATGCAGTAAGATGAAATATTTCTATACTTTAACTTTTCTTTTTCATCTACATGAAGGCGATTCTGCCTTCAACACATTCTTCATAGAGAATCTTGAAATCAATGTGAACTTGAGAACACTAAGAAATAGCTCCTTCAATAGAAGGCAACCTACGTTGTTAAGGATCCCCTTTAATCTGCACCTGTGCATCTAAACAGACTAATCTGCAAATCTGAATGCAGTTGTGGCACCCTACACAAGCACATTAGAGACAATAGGGATAGGCAGAGTGTTCTAGACTTCAGAAACAAGTGTCACTTTGTTCTGCAAGATGTCAGATGACCAGAGTGCCACTCTGGCTCTTTCCATCTCTGGGCAGATCTACCAGTTACAGGGAGAAAAAACAACATCAAAAAGAACACAAGAACATCATGGCACTATACTGCAAGGATGCTATATTTAGGAGATGCAGGGGCAGGAGCGATGTGTGCCTATATCAGAATCTGTTCCTTTACTAAGTCTCTACTACTAAATTAAGACCTGGATAGCCCCTCTCCTAGAAGATGACTAGTGTTGTGTGAATGGCTACAGCATTGTGGCAGCATAGGTGTAGCTGACAAGTCAGCATTCCAAGCTCAACAGCACAAAGTAGTGCTATGCAGGCTGCCCACCTTGCAAGCATCCATAGTGAGAAAAAAGGCTGAAGAATGAGTTTTGAGTACCTGCCAGACCTACAAATGTATCATATCTAATGCAAGACTAGCATAATAGTATAAGCGCTACAGAGCACAACATTTAGTTGCTATAGGATTGAAATTACAACATATATATCCAGTTCAGCCCAGCCTTACAGTAAAATTCTTGTATTTGACAAATTCAAATAGTATAGACAAAGGGTATAGAGTGATTTTACCAGACACATGTACGACTAAAAAGGAAACCTAATGTTTAAGGGCTGCTTCTAATAACAAACCTAAATGTAGGGGGCTAAAACTCTCCAAGCTGCAAAAAACACAAGATAAACACCCATGTCTTAAACAGGTTACCATTCCATTACCTCCGTACTCAAGCACACCTGTCTGATAAATACTTTAATTTGTTCTTTTTATTCACATCATTTTATTCACACTTTATTTGCATTACAAAGAGCATACTTTGTAAGTTAAGATGCATCAAGTTTGAGACAAGTTGCGCCTTGATGAAACAATCCATATTACGCTCTACCCATATACTCAATAGGAGCAACACACACTAACTATCACAACATACATGACTAACAGTTGTGCCATAAGGTGACAGCAGAAGCAGTTATTCAAGCATCCACCTACTTTCACAGATGAGGTTTGCAAAAAGTTGTAAGCTGTATGTTTTGTATTACCACATATCTCATCATATCCCAAACTCCATTAGAGGCTGGAAAAGGCAGTCATTAAAATAAGAAAAAAAGCTGCAAAATAGTTTGATACAATGCACAGTATAACTGAAACATTAGAGTCTGGTGTCCTGGGTTAAGCAGAGACAGTTAACTTTCTTCACAATAGCTAGCAAGAGGCTGCATTTTGGATTTGTGCTCAGAAGAAAGCTGATAAAAGTCATGTTTACACTTGTTGCCAGGATACTTGGATACTCAAGGACTTTCAGCTGCTCTGCTCCCCACAGATGGGGGGGGGAACNGGTGCACCCCCAGCCTGGGGGAATTGTGAATGTGGTTTCGGGACTCTCCTCGTTCTGGGATTGACTCTCCCTGCTCTGGGATCATTAGCTGAGAACAGGCTGAGTCCTTATCATCGGGGGGGGCAGTATCACTGTGTATCACTCATTTGTATATAGTATTTTCAATATTATTGTAGTTTAGTTATTAAGTTGTCCTTATCTCAACCCACGAGTCCTTTTTTCCCTTTACCCCAAAAACTGGGATACACATTTAGCAAAAGCCACTTGGCTGTCCACACTAGAGGATCTGCCAATCGGGCTGGTCCTGCCCAATCAGAATCTTTACATACTACCCATTTAACTCTCTCCCCTATCCTCAGATGGGGGCAGGACTTGTGTGAGCAGGTGTGTGTGGTTTGGCCCCCAGCCAAGGGCTAACCCATCACATCTGGTTGAGCTCTCCTGTTTCCATCAGAATGCATTGTTACCTATATTCACTCCATAGAAGAATTGCACATAACCAAGAGCAGAAGTGCCCCTTTTGCCTTAAAAAAAGGCCAAACAAATATAGCTTGACATTCAGAGCAAAGATTTCACTCCAAACCCTTCCTTCTCCAAAGTGAAGCCTACCACATGCTTGTCTGCTACCGCGGAACCATTCTATAAAAAGCACACCTGTTTTTGTTTAACACGCCACACAGCAGATTCAGTACGTAACCTGCCACATCTCAGACAAATTCAGAGTAACCATAAAGACAGATACCTATATTGAGAGCTGTTTCCTGTTTGTCTCCTGTCAGAATCCATATCTTAATTTCTGCCTTCATTAGTGTGGCTATTGTTTCTGGAACACCCGCTTGCAGGCGGTCTTCAATAGCTGTAGCTCCAAGCAGCAGCAAATCCTGGAAAAAAAGAATTTGAGGGATTTTATTTATTTTATTTTTTTTTTTAAGACAAACCTCTGTTTGGAAGACACTCAAAAAAGAATTAAAGACAGCATGTTACACCTCATTGCTAATACAGAATTTTGACAAGCAATACACTACAGTAAGTTTCTGGTGTGGCTATTCTACTTCTTCTGCATACAATTCCCATTTCAAGAGGTACTGAATGGAACCAAGTGTTTCTGATCAGAACGACAGCAATGTTTCAGGAGCAACTAATTGAAGTGATACAATTCCAAAGCTAGCCTATGGATGAACATATATACTAGAGCATTCACTAATCACCATAGCAACATGAGTCGTCACAGTTTATATATTTCTTAAGCTCACAAAACAAAAGTCACCTGGTATCACATCATTTAAACTTATTTCCCTTCCATAAACTGTACATACAGACTGAATATAAGCACTTAAAACAAAAATTATTGCAACTATTTATGGATATAATCACCACATTTATGTAATACAAGTGGTATGAACATCAATCCAAGTATCTCTAGCCTACATACAGATGTCTGCCAGAAAAACATGTATCATACAACAAATTTAATACTGCAGGGTTAGCCATATTCTTATGCAATTCTAAAGCAATTGCTTGAAGAGATTTGGCCATGTTACAGGGAAAAAAGTCAGGCAGAGGAAAAAAAAAACAAGAAATAAGCCTTGTCAAAGTGTACAATCTACGCAGCAGATTTTTACTTTAAAAGCATTTTAATGATTCCTTACACATGTAGAGATGTTCAATTTAAAAGAAATTGATACAAATTCAGTTTAGTCATACTGTATAATATCAGGAATTGCACAGAAAAAGTCACAGCTTCTCTTCTTCATAGGAACTATAATTATTCAAAAACAAGTGAAAACAGATGAAGTGAACAGAAGTAGTTAGAAGAGTTAGTGGTGTTCAGCCTGGAGAAGAAAAGGCTCCAAGCAAATCTTATTGTGTCCTTCACATATATAAAGGGGGCTTACAAGAAAGCTAGAGAAAGACTGTTTACCAAGGCCTGCAGTGGCAGGACAAGGGGCAATGGTTTTTAACTGAAAAAGGGTAGATTTAGTTTGGACAACGGACTTTTTTTTTTTAACACAGTGAGAGTGGTGAGACACTAGAACAGCTTGCCCAGAGAATTTGTGAATGCCTCATCCCTGGAAGCATTCAAGGCTGGATGGAGCTTTGAGCAACCTGGTCTAATGAAAGATGTCCCAGCCCATAGCAGGGGGGGTGGAACTAGATCTTTAAAGAACCCTTCCAACCCATACTGTTCTGTGATTCTGTGAAGAGGGCCTTAGAGCAGCTCCAGCTTGAATGCATCTACACATAAATGAGGAACAGAAGGGGAAGTTGTTACTCATACAGGTGTGCAAGCTGGCATTACTTACAACTCTTGACAAAGCTTAAGTTTTGTTATCAGTTATTCATCTGGTAAATTTAGCAGAACCAATTTCCATACACCATTTGCTTTAATACCCTACAGCCTCCTGTTCAGCCCTATCAATGCTAACAGCATTTGAAGGAAACAAACACAATCCAACTGTGCAGCTGCAGACTGTCATGTTTCCAAACTCACTTGTTAAGCAGATAAACATGACAGCACAGGAATCAGCACAGCCGAGCTACCCGAACAGGGAGTGACTATTGCACCTCCTGAAGCCCTCTCAGTTGGTGTACAGGTGGTGAAGGAAGCCAGTTCAAGTTTGTCTCCATGTGTGCACCTGTACTACGACTCAATGACCTCTCTCAGACTGATGAAGTAGCTCTCCCATTCTCATTTGGCCCCTTAGAAAAAAAACCCACATTACATTTTATGTATTTATATATTTATACATTTACAGACACAAGCCACTTTATTAGCTAGAAAGTACCCCCAAACCAGAGAATTCAACCTGGAAAATACCAGCTCTAAGAAAAAAAAGTTGCACGTACAATTCCCTGCTCCTTGGTACAACCAGCAAGCAAACACAAACAGGAAAGGAATACAGGGGATATTTCCTACCAATATGGCACTAAGTCCAAAACTCCAGCTCTGCAACTCACTCAAGGGTACCCTTTTTTCAAGTTATTAAATTGTGAAAAGAGGCAGAAGGTAGGCAGCCAAAAGTGATCTAAGGTTTGAGAACACATTTTAAAGGGAGATAATCAATGCACATTAATGGATTGATCACCCGTGATCATTTTTCACCTTGGTAAAAACAGAGGCGTAGAAGAGCACAGTGCAGACTGCAGAAAACTGAAATCAGCTATAAATCTACAGAATCAAGGATCAGACAACCACACTGCCACTGACTGGCCAACCAACACAAGAGGAGATACAGCCATTGGTTTGAAAGGAAAGACCCAGTCTTTAGTTGTTAGTTAAAGTCCTTGGAATTTTTCCATTACCCTGTGAAAGTCAGCTCCCATCCTTGTTTCAGCTTCCTCCTCTCTCCTGCCTCAACTAACTTAAATAACCAGTCAACAGTGCTCCACAACTTAAGTTGTATTATTAACACTAATTAACAAAAGCAACTGAAGTGCAAGGAGCGCTCAAAATAAACCACTAAACAAAATGAGAGTGAAATAACTGGAGCAAAGGGAAACAGCATGAAGAGGTAAGAAGTGCGACCACCAGCATTTCAGAACCCAGTAAGACCAACAAGTATCAAAGAAACACTGGCCTCCAGCGTTGACGTTTTAACATCTTATTCAGTGTGGGATTACGGAGTTTCGAACTGATTTTCCAATATCTGCTTTCCCCTTCCAGAATTATGAGCTCTGCAATTAGAATGAAGCGTGCAGTTTTTCACCTCCTTTTAGTGCAACTACATGCCTCGGGTGAGCACTTCATGGCACTACTGTGTCTACAACAGCCTCCAGAAAACCTGAACTATGACTGCTTTATGAAAAAGAATAAATTTATTTTCACATACTGGTATATGGGACCTTGGTGCAACACAATGATTTTATATGTTATCTCTATCAAGTTACATCACACACAATAGCAAGATAAAAAGTGGGAGAAAAGAGTTTGTAAGTAGCAATGACCTTTTATACATAAGGTTGTCTCAGATTTAAAAACTAAAATTCGAGAGGTCTATGGACTGCACAGGTTGCCAAAGAATAGCTTTTCAGTTTCTCATTGATTAAAATTTTTACTGTATAAAGCTTAGATTTCATGGAAAAAGACGTGTAAGGGAATCTGTGTCTGATTCTCAAAAATGTATGCCTCTTACCTTCTCAATGATCTCATAGCACTCCTCCAGCTTCTGAGTTCTGTCTTTCAGAACCGTACTACTTTCATTGTAGACATTCAACCACTCTTTGTAGGAGTTCTCTGACAGGTCTGCATAAGCAACGCACAAAGTCCTCAGACCTACAAAACAGAAGACAGCCATTACAGTAAAATTACACTGAGTAGCAGCCAGTCGTTATGTCCTAATCAGTGCCAAATTCTAACCCTCTCACTGGAACCAACGGGAGCTTATAATGCACTTTGTTAAACTCTGGGTTCCAGACAGACTCNGAATTTTTCCATTACCCTGTGAAAGTCAGCTCCCATCCTTGTTTCAGCTTCCTCCTCTCTCCTGCCTCAACTAACTTAAATAACCAGTCAACAGTGCTCCACAACTTAAGTTGTATTATTAACACTAATTAACAAAAGCAACTGAAGTGCAAGGAGCGCTCAAAATAAACCACTAAACAAAATGAGAGTGAAATAACTGGAGCAAAGGGAAACAGCATGAAGAGGTAAGAAGTGCGACCACCAGCATTTCAGAACCCAGTAAGACCAACAAGTATCAAAGAAACACTGGCCTCCAGCGTTGACGTTTTAACATCTTATTCAGTGTGGGATTACAGAGTTTCGAACTGATTTTCCAATATCTGCTTTCCCCTTCCAGAATTATGAGCTCTGCAATTAGAATGAAGCGTGCAGTTTTTTACCTCCTTTTAGTGCAACTACATGCCTCGGGTGAGCACTTCATGGCACTACTGTGTCTACAACAGCCTCCAGAAAACCTGAACTATGACTGCTTTATGAAAAAGAATAAATTTATTTTCACATACTGGTATATGGGACCTTGGTGCAACACAATGATTTTATATGTTATCTCTATCAAGTTACATCACACACAATAGCAAGATAAAAAGTGGGAGAAAAGAGTTTGTAAGTAGCAATGACCTTTTATACATAAGGTTGTCTCAGATTTAAAAACTAAAATTCGAGAGGTCTATGGACTGCACAGGTTGCCAAAGAATAGCTTTTCAGTTTCTCATTGATTAAAATTTTTACTGTATAAAGCTTAGATTTCATGGAAAAAGACGTGTAAGGGAATCTGTGTCTGATTCTCAAAAATGTATGCCTCTTACCTTCTCAATGATCTCATAGCACTCCTCCAGCTTCTGAGTTCTGTCTTTCAGAACCGTACTACTTTCATTGTAGACATTCAACCACTCTTTGTAGGAGTTCTCTGACAGGTCTGCATAAGCAACGCACAAAGTCCTCAGACCTACAAAACAGAAGACAGCCATTACAGTAAAATTACACTGAGTAGCAGCCAGTCGTTATGTCCTAATCAGTGCCAAATTCTAACCCTCTCACTGGAACCAACGGGAGCTTATAATGCACTTTGTTAAACTCTGGGTTCCAGACAGACTCTCCCTGAAGATTTTTAAAGCATTTGAATTTTCACAAATGCAAGGCATGAGTCTGACTCATTTAGGTTATCAGTGGCGCAAATCAAGAGCGAGCCTCAGAGGCACAAGCCTCTCCCCAGTTTTCAGTATTGCAGTCTAGCCATACTGGAGCAATACAAGTGTCATCTTTCATCTTTGTAGTTTAAGTATGAAAGCAAGCTTGGTTTTCATGTATTTTAGAAAAGATCAAATTAAACAAAGAACTGGCTATATGAGTGGAGATACAGCTTAGCCAAATAGACTGCACAGCTCGCACTTCCTTTTAGTGAGACTGTTTTCTCCTTCACTGTATGCACATAACTCACGTTAATAATGAGGGTAACGCATGCACAAAACAGTAGAGAATAGGGTCCATGAGGCAGGAAAAACATTTTATTAGACCACTGACTAAAACTAACATACAGAAGTAATTTTTTTTTTCTGGCATGAGTCAAGCAGAAATAAGTATGTGTCACAAAAAACAGAGGTTTAATTACTGGGAATGGGGTAGTCTGCAAAAAATATTTCTCTTAAAAAAAAAGCTGAATAACTTTTAGATTTAGGAAGAAAACCACTGGTTCACGGTTTTTGAATAACACAAATATTTAATGCTACTACAGAAGAGGGAACAAAGCCAAGTACTTCCCTGTGAACAGAGGTTTTACATCAGTCACAAACACCTTAGAGACTATTTCAGATCAGACATCTTTGATGTGTTGGTCCTCCAGGCTTCTCAGCACATTCAGGTTATCACTCTGCCTCAAAGCCAGAAACTTTGTCACCCAACTTTTACACTGGTAAAAACACTCTAACTCCAATTTAACAGAGGTATTCTGACCTTTCACCTTATCATGGACACAAATCCCCATCTTTCTTCTAAATTCCACTTGCCTACCAAAATCACATGGAAGCAGAAATAGGGTACAAACTACCTTAGGCTTAAAATTATCCTAGACTTCTTAATTTGCTGATTACATAGCACTTCTAACCTCATCTTCATAACCATCTTATTTGGCTCTGCAAAGCTTAGACGATGCAGAACATACTGCAAATTTGATAAACTGAATTCTCGTAGCATGCTGTTTCTCTTACCTTCTGTTGCGAAGTATTCAAGATGGCACAGTGTTTGCTCCATATACTGGGAATCTTTTGAAAGCCTCTCAAAAATTACATTATCCTATTAAAACCAAAATCATTACAACAGTGTAAGTCTACATATGAAGTTTCCATTTGTGCGTTTACAAGCTTAAATGAATAAACCTGAGTGGACTTGCTAACATCAGAACCCAAGACTACATTTAGAAGTGATGCATGTGGGTTTTAGAGACTCTGGTTTGAGTAAATGATCCGGGTTGTACCCAGTGGCAGAGAAACTGTATCCACTTTAAATAATGGGAATAGAAAACCATACTGCCCTCCTCTTTCCATAAAGTGGTCCTCATTACTGGGCAATACAGAACACTCCTTTCTGAAATACTAAGTAGAGACATCGATTTTTGAGAGAAGTGCCTCATCATAAGCACACATTGTATTGTCATACAGAAGAGCTTCTTGCTACCTTTCTAGAAAAGATTCACACTGATGTTAAATATAAGGCAGAAACACTGAACAGATTCTACCACAAAATTCTCTCAGAAATAACCTTCCTCCTGCAGCAACTTTCTTTATCACTAAATCAAAGGGCAATTGAAAAGACACAAATAACAGCTACCATCAAAATGCAGTACCATCACCTGCATATCTAGAGTCTCTGGATTTTATTCTGCAACTACCAGAACAAGTTGCTACACACATGTAAAATACACAAGCCCTACTTTTGCTCAAATACGTACTCTTAAACTAAGTAAAGAGGCCTACACCTAACATGGATTAGAGACAATCATAAATTACTTGTTTTATATGCCTAAGTGACAGGACAGGAGAGGACTACCAGGATACAGTAGAGTTCATGTAGAATAATTGAGGCAAGTGGTGGATGCAACAAAACTAAGAAAGCACCAGATTACACTAATTACTACAAGCCCTTTGCTCTGTTAGACAATTAAGCCTGCTCATACAGAAGACAGCATGAAAATTTAGACTATTAACTCTCCTGTTTTCCATCTCTTCCAGTGCTGCACATCAAGAAACTGCAAATATAGACACAGTATGAGAAGTGACTGAAGACAAACCGTTACAGATCTGGGCAGTTCTACACAACCCTTTGAAGTACTACATGCTGACAGTGGGCTTAATTCACTCCTGCCACAGCAGCACGAAGCCAGCACATCTTTGCCAAATCAGGGGAGTTAAACTGAAGCACCAGAGCAGTGCTATGTCAGGACAACTTCAAGCATACCACAACCTTACACAAGTCAGAAATAGTTCTCCCTGTTGCAAAAAGCCACCTCCATGGTGTTCCACTGAAATTAGAACCACCCTCTGGCCATAGTCAACAGTAGTTCTGCAGCCTTTGTTACTTTCATAAGTTATTGCTCTTGTCAGTGAAGACAGAAGCACAACATGGTGCAAATCATGATGACAGATAACAGCAGGTGCAGAGATGCAACAGAGCCAGATCAAAAGCCAACCACTTGAGAACAGATTTTAGTATTACAGATTCAGACAACATCATTTAGTCTAGCTCCTGAACTGCTGCTGCACAGCTGGGTGAAATCCTGCCTTTAAGTAAAAGGTACTGCTCCCATTAGTTTCAGGATTGCAACGGGGTAGTAGAAAGCCTAGCAACCTTCCTGTCTGCAGAAAGAGTCAGAGGAAAAGTGACAGATCTCTTAAATCACTTGGCGCTAAACAGAAAGCTAACAGGTATTGTGCACAAGACATGAAATGCCAGCATCAGTCACAGCTGTTGGAACAATAACTGGTAGTGTTAGTTCTCCATTAGGCAGCATAATTACTTACAGCCCCCTTGCAGTAGAGACGTAGCTGTCCTGCTGGAGTTCGAACAATCACTGACATTCTCTTCCTGTTACTATTGAAAGAAAAATATTTCCTTCCGTTAGTCATAGTGATGAAGAGTAAGTCCTGTTCTGGCCAGTGAGTTTTTTCAGATGTGTGAGATGTAACAGTAGTAACTTAAGACCCCACAATACTTGCCAGTGAACAGAAATACTGAAGTGCCCATTTCCAGCTTCAGCCCTATGGCTCTCCTTGGTGAGCACTCAGCCAGAACACAGACTTGAACCCAAAGGTGAGAATTTGGAAAAGAGCGAGATGGCACAGAAATCCTCTTGAAAGAAGTCACACTTATTCTGTTCTTCCCTATTCCTCAAGCAAAATTGTTGTGGGGACTCAGGCTAGAAATGCAATCAATTAAGGTTGAATGTGTATTTATTATAGTCATAACAGATATTGAAAAAAACACCCATTGACAAGGGCAGTTATTTAACTTCTTAAGTCAAAAGAATGCAGAAGCGTCATAGAAAGGATTAATGGAATAGACCAGCTCTTGGCCCTCCTACAGGTCTTTATATTCATCCAATCAGACCTATATAGTTGGGATTATGTCAGACCCTAACAGGGCTACATATCAAGCTAGTAAAATTCAGGATATATTTTTAAAATAAACAGTAGCATACCGTACACAGATGTTTAACAAACAAAGGTAAGCAGGGATAATTTTTTTTAAAGATCAATTTTGGCATTTTACTTATCACTCCTTTTAAAAGAGCCACTGGAAAAACTGCAGCTTTTAAGAGGCAGAAGCAAGCAAATCAACTCTCATCAAGAGAACCCTAAGAACATGTGGTTTCATATTCAGAAGAAATAATCTGTAACTATAACTCTTTTCCTTAGCAAAAGAAAAAACTTGGAAGCATCCTCCTTCCTTTTTTCCTTCTTGCCAATATGTACAAACAGATCAGAGTGTAGAGCAATCTCCCTCCTCTTCCTCTGAAGCTGCTCTGGGAGATCTAACACCTTTTCAAGGCTCAAGAGCCATGCATGAGAAAGCAAGCTCTTGGCATATAGCAGACAAAACAATCCTTTGAGACTTTCTAAAGAAAGCTTATAAGGACAGCAAT
>VZTO01005510.1:15088-55489 GCA_013400615.1 Syrrhaptes paradoxus | reverse complement strand
CTGGAACGTGTTGCCCAGCGTAGTTTTCGATGCCCCATCTCTGGAGGTGTTCAAGGTCAGACTGGATGAGGCTTTGAACAACCTGTTCTAGCAAAAGAAAAAGAAAAGTCTCTGCCCATAGCAGGAGGGTTGGAACTAGATGATCTCTAAGGTCCCTTCCAACCCAAACCATTCTATGATTCTATGATGATTCTATGAAAAGGAGCTCCTCTAACTTCAGATGGGGAAAAAGCTTCCAGAGGTGTACCTCTATTTCGCTTTCTGTTATTCATACTAAGAGAACTCTTTGTTATTCGGATTTGGACATGCTAATTCCATAGGGGACTAAAAATCATACTAGAAAAACCATAGAGAGATAAACTTCTATCCACAAACCCACCACAAAACAGCTCAGTCAGGATTTTTAGATAGATACACAGTATAGTCAGATGTTCTGAGTCTATTTTGTGGTACAGAAAGAAAAATTCTCAATATGAATTCCAGTAAAAGATGACATAACTAAGTGGAATCAAAATTTATCTAGAAAATAATCCTGCATAATGCTTTCAGTAATCTTGCCTTACTCTCCTGACACAGCAGCCTATAAAGATTTAATGCTGGGTGAAAAAGCAAACAGCTCAAAGAAGCTGTCTGTAATTCTCCATTGCAGAGATTAGCCTGAAACTGTCCATTACATTGGCTGCCTTTTCAACTAAGCAAGCTCTAATCCAATTAGAGTAACACAAGCTCTCTGTCCAAGTCATTGCACTTACAAGACTAAAAACAGTAAGTAATGAGATTCACTGAAACTATTTCAGAATTTTTCCTCTTCTATTAATACTGTACAGATAGAGACTTTAGCAATCATCTTCCAACTCCAAAATACCAATTATTTATTTAACATGAATAAGCAGGCTATAGACAACATCTAACAACAAAAAAATGCTCTCCCAGTTGAGAGCAGCTTTTTTTTGGTGGAAGGAAATACTGCTTTAGAAGTCACTAAGACATGAGTAATTCAGGAGAGTCAAATTACAAATCAACACTAATGACCATGTTTCTTCTTTTAAAGCTACATTTAAAAAACCCAACCAAACAAAAAGAAACGTTAACCAAAAAAACCCTATTATCTCTGTATCTATTTACTTGAACATAAATTGCTTTGGGACTAACGGAGACCTCACAAAAATCATATCCAATCTTGAGAATTTATCTATGTCTGCAATCTTCAGCAATTGCAGCATAAATATTTTTACCATTTTAAAAATCATCTATGTCTTGTACCATTAGCATTCAATCCAACACAGGCTACTAGGACCAACCTCATCTAACTAAACCTGCTTTGTGTACAGGATTGAAGCAGAAGACCTCGGAGGTCCCTTCCAACCTAAATTATTTTTTGATCCTGTATGTTACTCTGTTTCTCCAATTGTAGTAGAGATATTTATCCCGAATGAGAGCAAGTACACCAGTAGAGTCCACCTGTAACATGTAATCATTATGTACTTCAAAATATATTTGGTTAAGAAACTTTATTCATACAGCTTTCATGTTTATGTAAACTATAATATTGTTAAAACAACAGTTCAAGTGATTCCCTCTAAACAGCTCTATGCCCTAGCAGTCCTCTCTCCTTAGCTGTAGATAATCCACTGCATTTCATAAAGTACACCTTTCTCTTTTCCTAGAAGGCAAAAAACTCTCATCTTCACCTATGAAAACAATCATTCTCTTTAAATACTCTTTAAAAGATTTATTACCTCCTCCAGGAAAAGCTAGGAGTTGAACAGACAGTTTTACTGATTTACTACAAACAGTTCTGAAGCCTTAAAATGAGCCTTCTAAGTATGAAAACCTACACATTAACGCCATGTATCTAAAAAGTTCAAAATAGCTAGTGTACTGATACACTGTAGGCTTAAAATTGTCAAATAAATGGATCAATTACTTTATAAGTTTTTATTTGGATGTCGAGCTATTGGAGCAAGTCCAGAGGAGGGCCACGAAGATGATCAGAGGGATGGAGCACCTCCCGTAAAAGGACAGGCTGAGAGAGTTGGGGTTGTTCAGCCTAGAAAATAGAAGGCTCCAGAGAGACCTTATAGCAGCCTGCCAGTACTTAAATGGGGCCTACAGGAGAGATAAGGAGTGTAGCGATAGGATGAGGGGTAATGGATTTAAACTGGAAGAGGGCAGATTTAGACCAGATACTAGGAAGAAATTCTTTACTGTGAGGTGGTGAGACACTGGAACAGGTTGCCCAGGGAAGCTGTGGATGCCCCATCCCTGGAGGTGTTCAAGGCCAGGCTGGATGAGGCTTTGAGCAACCTGGGCTAGTGGAAGGTGTCACTGCCCATGGCAAGGGGGTTGGAACTAGATGATCTTTAAGGTCCTTTCCAACCCAAACCATTCTATGATTCTATGGTTCTAAAATTCTATTTGCCTGTATGATTTAGGCTGTCTGCCCCTCTACCAGGGCAAACTCTTTTTTTAACATGAATGCAACAAATTTTCAAAAAGTGTCATTTCTCTATTACTTCTCAGCTGCTGGAAATGAGATAATGGAGCCAAAATAGTTACAAATGGTCTATCCTAGCACAGGACTGCCAAGTTGAAATGCAGAGAATTCATCTGTATTATGTCTCGGAAAAGACTGTGTCCATGTGCACAGAGCTGGGAATCTGCGTTGAGCTGCTTGTTCAGAATGCCACTCACATCCTTTTAGAGGCACTGCTTTCAGGCCTGGAACAAGCTATTCTGTAAGTAACATCAGCATCTCTCTTGTCCCTAGATACATATGTGGAACAACGTACTACTTTACATGAACTCATGTCCACTCAGATCTGAACTGGACTGCCAGTGTATAACACACAAGGCATCTTACAACCTTCCTGGAGCATGTCGCTTCAGCCACTAGCAAGCAGGATTATATTTCATTAAGTAGTAAAAGTAAAGTATCTGTTTATCAGTCTCTTAAACCCTCCAGTTCTAAGTGGTGTTTCATTCCTCTTCCTCATTAACCAGAAAGACTCAAATTACATCATGGATACAAGAAAGATGTTTAGTTTTGCATTTTGCTGTAGCCATAGCTGCACTGATGAAAAATCCACTACAATTTGTAAACTTTTAATAAAACAAAATTAATAAAATGAAGCAATAAAAAAACCCCTAATTTTTGCCCATTTAGGGAGCACAGCAGTTCCAACAAACTTTCCATATTCTACAGTACACTGACAACCACAACAAACATGATGGCAGCAGGCAGGTAGAAAATGCCTTCTCTGGACATACTAAGGACAGCCAGCAAAGGCGAGGAAATAATATCTGAAATCTCATACAGTTCCTTTATTTCCACTCTCAAAACTAATGGACTACTTTGCCCCTGCAAAAGTAACTGGGGGGCAAAAGCAACCCCAAAAGCCTGAGACAAACTTACCTCAATGTTATAAGTCTGGCTGTGTCTGATAATTTCTCCACTATGCAAAGTCCTGACCATAGCAAAGTCAGCAGTAGCAGCTGCTCCCCTTCGGCTACTGCACATGGATGTTTCATCACCTTGAGATCGATCAGTATCAAGCCCATCTTGTACTGATTCTTCATCTTTGATGTTTGCTGTTTTCTTCTTCTTCTTTTTCTGCTTCTTTGATCCATTCTGACTATCAGTTTGCGCCTTCCGCTGCCTAAATTGGGCAAGCTGTAAGAAGACAAAATCTTGTTAAAGGTGAAAGTTTTCCTCTTTATTACTAATGATATCTTCTATAAAGGTTTACCAGCTGTTCTACATAAAGCTTCAAACTAATCACTACTGAAAACAAGTTGGAAGTTAATACTGCGTATCTGAGATACATTCAGATTATCACTCTGTTTACACAGTTTGCTTAAAAAAAATTCTTACATGTAAAACAACAATCTATTAATTAATTCCTTTTCAGTTTCATACTAGCAAGTTACTGTTCCACAGACTGATACCTAGAAATCAAAACATTCAAAGGTAAAGGTACAAATGTCATTATAAAGGACAAATGCAATGAGAGAACCTCTGATCTCATTTTTCAAATTTATAGTAATGAATACCTCAAAATTAGTTTACAGAAATTACTTTTAATTTTTATACCAGAAACAGATAAAAGTAAAACATTCTTCCACCAAATATCATATAAAGTTTTATTAAAAGTTTATGTTAGAACTCAAAAAAGCAGATCAAGATACTGAAAACATCACAAAGAAATAGCAAAACATACGAGGGAATAGCCTAAAAGCAGTGAGCAAATTACAGAATACACTACCTTGTAGCAAAACATGCTGAAAGTCACAGGTGAGCCAGGCACACAGTTGAAAAACCAATTAGTATGTTACATGCTATGCAAATAGTGTAAGACACTGCCTTTTGAAGAGCTTATCACTTTTAATCACTTTCTAGTGGTTTACACAAGAAGATCCATTTAAAATATTTTTTTCTTAACAAGAACAGAATTTCTGTTAAAATAAGAAAAACAAGCATGCCAGGTTTTACCAAATTAAAAATTAAACATATCCTACCAACGAAATATAGAAACAAAAATCATTATTTTCCAATTGAAGAGTCCAACATTAATCAAGTGCTACAATATGCTTTAGAAAGGCAGCTCTAACATAAATACAAAGCATGCAAAAAAAGACCCTAAATCTTTAGATATTTTTAATGTCAACTAATACCCCAATATCATATATTTTTTTATAAATCTGCTGCAATTTTAAGAAAAAGCTATAGAAAATATAGCTTTATTGCTAAGGATATTCACCAATCGAGAAAGCCAGGCTTCCATCCAATCTCTTCAGCAACACCCAAATCCAGCAGGACACACGGACCCCCTTTCACAGTCACAGTTTGGTTACAGTGCGAATCGTCACTTGAAATGCTCTCTAGTCCTCATCTGGCCCCCAGACAGCCAAGAAGCCCCAATTTAAATAAAGACATCACTGACAGATCAGTCCTGACTTCTGGCTAGTTTATGCTTACATCCCTTACAGCCTCCTCTCTGTTCCTAGGACAACTGACAGCTTGGGATGTGGCTCCTGCTCTGTTTACAGGAGGAGGACCTGAAGATTTGCTGAGCCAAATATGCTCTCCTGCACATTCAATACTTATTTCCTCCCTATTACATCCCTAATTAGTTCAGCCTCATTTTTTCTTATTTTTTTTAAATAGGCAACTTTCATTATCTCACCAAAAATCTATTACAGCTTACAAACTCCACTAATTCTGAACAGGAAAAGAAATGATAGTCTCCTTCTGCCTTCAAAGTTTAAGGGGGGAAAAAAAAAAAAAAGACACAGACTTCGCTTCTCAGAAACGGGAACAGTGAAAGTTCCAGTTGTCTCCTTACATCATTACTACATTCTCTTAAAACTGTAAATTTACTTCAACAAAATAGTTTTAAATTTATTCAAAAAACAAGCAGAATTTGTCCAAATGCCACAATGACATAAAGCAGACAACCTGACTTCAAATGTAACTACTGAGAGAATTTGCTTTTTTCTTTTTTACTTTTTTTTTTAATTAATAATGAAAGAAATGTAGTGCCACTGGTCAAGAACTCTATTCACCAACTTGATTGAAACCTTCTGTAACAGAAAGTTAAGTTGGCTTTTTTAAAGCAGCTTTACAGTCTTTAATTGTCTACAAAATTAGACGTGTAGCTCAAGGACAAGTGAATTACTCTGTGTCTCTCCTCAAGTATTTTTGCGTATTTTAGCATCTGGGTGTGCCAGATTTCGCTCCTTTCAAAATTAAGTTGTCAACTTTCACTTCTTCATAATTAACAGATGAAACGCTATCATGGCAGTTATAAAGACCTTATTTTTTTTCTGTTTAACCATTGATGAAGATGGGCAAATACAAAAGCTAAATGCATATGCAAACTAAACTGTTATATTTGTGTATTACACAAGTTCTCAACTGACAAATTCTGTATGAGCATTCAATATTTTGGAAACATCCACATTACTACTGATGGATGCATGCACAAATCGTAGCCCTTCTTACTCCTCACATTCACATATACACAAAACTGTCCAGCTACAAATGCAACACAGCTTCAAATTCACATCTTTAATCAAATTTTAAAACTAGAAATGAGAGAAGCTGCATAACAAAAAGCTACTGCTGACCAAATACACTCTGTGATGTCCATCAAGACAGTGAAGTCTCTTGGAATTACATACCTAATTCCTTCAAAAAATGGGACTGGGGAACTAGAGTTAAGGATCTATCTACATTTAAATGACATGCAGGAAAAAGTCCACCAGCAGTCATGGAAACTAAGGAAATAAATTCTGTAGAATTAAAACTTTAATTAAAACAGAAAAAAATACTTTCAGATTTCATATTTCTAGAAAAATAGTTTTCCCAGTCTGAACAAAACACGAAACAAACACAAGCTGATGCAACTACACATTGCTTTACCTTTTCTTTCAGGCATACCAGCTTGGTAAAGCCAAAACTAAGTCTGTGGAGAATTTAACACTGCTTCCATCAATTCTGAGTCTGCAGTTTTGAAACAATTCAGCGTCAAGTCTCTGTTGAGTTACAAAAGTTGCAAGCAAGAGCAAAAGATGTAAAAACAGGAGTTACTCATGGAGGAGGAAGGATCCAAACCAAGAAACTGAAGGACACTTGGAACAGGCTCTCTGCACTGATCCACTTCCAAGGAGCGATAGAGAACAAGCACCTTCCCCTGGGAAGGCCTGAGGAGCATAGTCAGCAGTGATGCAACTTCACCATTAGTTTTCAGATGTTCTAAAACCTATCTAGAGCAAATCTTCCTTCACTATCTGCTTATCTGCCAGGACACTGCCTCCAGGTTTTCCTTACCACATGCTGGTAAGACCTGGGATCCTCCAGGCAGTATTGGATCCTGTTAAAATTTCCATAAGTATTTTCCAGTAGTGAGTAACAGTTGATTTTGCTCCTTATCCTTGACTCTCAGCTTTTCCATCTAAAATAACTAACAACTTGCAATTTCCAGCTCATAGGTTTTTCAAGTCCTACTTCTAGGCAAAAAAGCAATCCTCTTGGAAACAGACGTCCACTTTATAGCAATTTTAAAAATTGTATTATGGAGTCCATGTTTATTGTCTGAATTATTTATATCAAATATCCACCATACAATTAAATCCATAATTGTAATAAATAATTGAAGTTTTGAGCTAAACTCTGGGAATGAAACTATGTTTCTTTCCTTTTAATGCATAACAACCTACAATAAAATTGTGCAGGAAGAATTACATGTTTGTGTTCAGATTTCCACAAGTGCCAACAGCTGCTCAGCTTTCCATTAGTTTGAAAAATGGGAATTGATTGGATGTTAGCACTAAGGTCTGTGGATGCACAAGACGTTGCCTCTTATAAACAGAAAAATACCTATTGAAACTCACAAGGCTTCAAAAGAGCAGCATGCAGATAAGTAATGGGTATACTTTTCAGAATCGTTTCCCACAGTAAAAGAACAATTGAACAGAAGAACTTAGATATTTAGATGATATATTTATTTATCTCATCCTAATTATAATTTCTTTCTACTTATGAATCCCAAAACAATATACTAGCACCAATCTCACATCACAGACTGCAGAGAAATTACAGATACCTGATATAATTACATTATATCAGCTTTTAAATGCTGATATCCTCCAACTGGCAGAAAGACAGAAAAGCTGAGGAGAATCAACTGCTACTAGGAACTAAATACTCTTGAGACAGATGGGAACTAACTTGCAGAGTGGTGGGGATTACTGGTGTAAACCATGTCAATTACGATAGTCAACGTACTGCTATAATTACAACAGCAGCATTATTTATTTATTCAGCTATCTTCAGCAATGGGTGCAAGCTGGAACACAGGAGTTTCCATTTGAATATGAGAAAAAACTTCTTTCCAGTGAGGGTGACAGAGCACTGGAACAGGCTGCCCAGAGAGGTGGTGGAGTCTCCTTCTCTGGAGACATTCAAAGCCCGCCTGGATGCGTTCCTGTGTGATCTGATCTGGGTGTTCCTGCTCCGGCAGGGGGATTGGACTAGATGATCTTTCGAGGTCCCTTCCAATCTCTAACATTCTGTGATTCTGGAGGAAAGCCAGATACACCAGGAGGAAGAAGCAGCATACAGAGAGACCTCAGCATGCTGGAAGAGTAAGCCAACAAGAACTGCACGAGATTTAACAAAGAAAAACATCAAGTCCTGCACCTGAGACGGAACTATCCCATACAGCAGTAACAGCTGGGGACCAACTGGCCTGCTGTGCAGCTCTTCTAAAGAGGACCTGAGAGTCCTAGTTGACAGCGAGCTAACCAGGAGTGAGCAGCAATGAAGAGTAACCATGAGAAACCTCTTTCAAATGACTCTCAATGCCTACCATAGTAAATAACTGAAGATATGAATCCAACTGTCTGTACACCAGTTTTAACTGACTGAAAAGAACCTACACAATCCTGTTTTGTAAAACAGAATTTGATAGCATGAATACTATTTGTTATTTGAGAATCTGGTCTCACAATACAGTGGAAAACTGCCTATTGAGCCTAACAGCTCCTAGCTTTGGTGCTTCAATGTAAATGTTGCATCTAACAGCAGAAAGTATATCTTAAACTTGCAATCTAGCAGACTGAAATTCTCCACAGGAGGAGTATCTGCAACTAAGTACACGGAGGGTGGGCAAAAGTGAAATAGTATTCTTTATTAGGTGTTGCTTGCAACTCGCCACCAATACAAAAGTCAAAAATTTGCCTGAGAAGGGGGTATTTATTTTGTGTATAGAGTGAACGCTGAAGAGTCTGCTCTAAGCTGTAACTGAATGTACAGCATCCACCGAGGCAAACTGCGTTGTGCAAGTTATAACTACGAGATATCCCAGAATCAGACAGGCTCTGGCTGCAAGTGCAAGATGATGCTCAAGTGCATCATGAAACTCATGGGAAATCATAAACAATTCTGTGATAGAAAGGCTCAGGCTTTTCCAATTGTAATGCTCCTAATCCTCATCACTGAACGATAATAAGGTATACTTTCTGAATGATTACTGAGAGTGAAAGTGAAACCAAACTATTTAGACTAAAACAGACTGATAATACATCTTAAAAGGTGAAGGATTAATTTAAGATTCACCTGCCCTAGTAATGATAGGTCACTACTCCTCCTGACCACAGATAAGCAATAATTGCTTCAAAGGCCTTCAGTGACACACAAAGGCTAACAAGCAGGGCCATGGGGTGGGATTTGTTTTGATCATCTATAAAGCACAGACAGTCTGCCCCCTAAAAAGGTGTTGAACAGGCTAACTGGTAACTGTACCAGAGAAGAAAGTGGCACTTTGGCACTTTTTGTCATATTCTCAAAAGGCCTAAGCACTGAGGGTTGTGTTGCCAAAGCACTAACTCCCAACTTGTAGGCAAATTCCCAGTGTTGCCTGCGTCTTCTAGGTTCCTGATGTCTATACTAAGAAAAGGATAACTGAGAGCAAAATGAACAGAAAATCATCAAATACAGAGGATAAATAGACACCCTTCTAGTGAAGTCTACTGATTTTATTCTATTCTGCTAATGAACAAACAGAAGAGTATCACAACTCTTTCCAAATCCTGCGATAAAAACCTACAGAAAGAAGATAACCGAGCAAGCAACCTGCAAACATGTCCAATGTATTAGTCACGTAGCTGAAAACTCCAACTGTAAGTAAAGAATTAACATTCTTTGTAAGTTTTAATCTGCTTATCTGTTGAGGCCAATGGAGCTTTAGTTTATTTCTTCCATTCAACAGATGCTAAATTTACTAAATGGGAAACATCAGGCTGAATGAACAAGAAAGTAACCACCCAGGAATAAGGTATTTCCAATCTACTCTTTTTAATGTTGCACTCACAATCAGATTTTCCCAAATAACATGAGCAATACCTTAGAATGTCTCCTCTTACAGAGACTTAAGTAGCTCACGAGTATTAAAGGATGTCAATAAGACTATGAAAATTTCCGAAGAAATGCTATAGTCTCTACCTAAATACAAGCTTGAGAGTCTTTCAGCTTCAGAGACAACTGTTCCTTTGCAGTACTCTGAAGAAAACCAATGGGATCACCACAATTTACAGTTACAGGTGAAGTACCAGAGAGGACAACTCAGGTCAGTGAAAGGAACAGCACACAGGGCAATTGTCTTCATCTTTTTAGCAGTCTGTATCAAGTTAGAGAGTACTGTTGTCAGTGCTACCAACCAAGGGCACTGAACTTGAATGAACCTCTCCAGATGGTACTGTGAGCTGGAAAGCCTCCGAATTAGTGTGGTTCTGATCTGGGCTGCTTTTCCATGTACCAAGAATTTAAACAGGAACAGACCTACTAACAGCTAAGTTCATTATAGCTGGGTTATTTTCTGGACAAGGAATTGAAGTTAAGTGTATGAAAATACTCTCAAATCAGGTTACAATAACAGACACAAGTACACCAAGTGCATTTAATGCCAGAATCCTTCAGGAAACGCAATGCCTCTAACTAACCACTGAAAAAATTGCCTCATTAGTATCTTAACAAACCTACTTCTACATACGTGGTTTATATATTGTTCCTATCTACTTTTAAATTTTATTCTTCCCATACTGAATGCTGTCTAACTACCTGTGCTAATATAGAGGGTGAAAAAAGCATCTGAACCTCATTGGTACTATATTTCCTCAAGTGAAGAGGAAATAAGTGGATTGGGCCAAACTGTCAGCGACCGAAATGAGAGGACAATAGAAAGCTTGTTTCATGGTATACTGTAAAAAAGCACAGATCATCCAAGCTTGAAGCCCGGTACGTTAGGAAGTCTTTGTCACATCAAGGCCAAGGAAGCTGACACAAAACAGAGCTTCTTTTACTCTGCCTTAAGTGAGGGAGATCACCAGCTGGGCGCTGCCTCAAAAGCATGGTTTATCCTTTGCTTTTGCCCAGAGTTTCAAAGGCTTGGTCATGCGCTGACACAAAAGCACTACTGCTCTGCTAGGTTTATGTGTAACACCAACTTTAATTAAAAACTGGATCCTGAAGCTTTCTTCAGGTGGGCTGGGGAAAAAACAAAACAAAACAAAACACACCACACCAATGGCAGGACAAAGTTAATCTTCAACGTCCTACAACCTTTTGAAACAATTTTTGGAGTGGAGGTAGGGAAGGAGGAGGAATTATCACAATGTTAACAAATGGATTAACGAATATGTTTAAGAAAATCTTTCAGCACTCAACAAGGAAAAATGTTTTCCGCTCTCCTCCCTTAGCCTTTCTAAAATCATCCAGCTTAACGTAGCCAGGAAATTCCAGGACAGAACTAAAATTTGGTCAAATAGATTTTAACAAAGGAGACACAAATGTTTCATTTACAGTTTATCCTTATAAAAGAATGAGGGAGGGGGAAAGAGTTATACCTACTTTGCTACACTGCTAGTTTTTAACAAGTCATATGATTTTCTTCATCAACTTTTTGAACTAGAAAACTTCACTGCTTTGCCATGATGCTCCTCACATCTCATCAAAGTGTTTTGGAAACTGCACCCAGCAGACGGGTTTGTGTATTAAGTCATTCTTGAAATGCATCCTAATATGAAGATTTAGATACTCTGAAAGCATTAGTTGCTTTCCATACAGTTACAGTACTGTTCATTGTGCTGTATGAACTTGTCCTCTTTAGAAACAAAAATATCAATATTTATCCTCAGGCACTAACCAACTTTCAGTATTGTTACAATCTTTAAAATAGTCATAGAATTCAGTAGTAAGCTACATCATTGCGAAGACTTTCTACCTGTCACCATGTTTATGTCTACACACAAATCCACTAGACTTCAACAATTTAATAATATGTAGAAATCATGAGTAAGTTACTCCCCAAATGGACCAAGTTCTGTTGGGTGTTTCGGTATCCACATAAGGCACTCCGTAACTTTAGCTCTGACGCCCATGTAAGGACAGTAAACACACACACACAGAGGACCCTAAAGAAGATGTGAACGTAGACAAGTTCTGTTAACTAAAACAGCTGCTCTTTTAAAAGTGCATGTGAGAACCGCCAATATGATTTTAGTTTCATTTTCCTACTGAATGAAAACACAGGATGTGATATGTTTTGCTGACACAACCAAAAGATAAACTAGGAAGTGAACAGACAATTTCATCTTTAGTGATTTACATCAAGATATAAAAGATTATATCTTAGTAACGCTTAGCAGCTGAACAGTAAGTAGTAGAGGCTATGACAGACAATAAATAAAATTTTTGAGCACCAAAAGGTGACATAACCTTTCCTATTATGGTCTTAGATGTATAACAAGATGATACCTCTCATCTTAATGAAACATTCTCAAGATTCTAAGTTGTCAGATACTGTGTTACAACTCAAGAATAACTAATAGAACTAAGCCACTAGTGGCACGTAGTAGTCTAAATTAGGCAGACTATATGTGACACCAAAGGAATGGAAACTAGATTGTCATGTATCCGCTACAGCCCAGGGGATACACAGCAACCAAGACAAAGCTTGCATTGATCACATGAAGATAAAGGTAAAATAAAAAAAACAAACAAAGGCCTGGGACTTGCAAAAGGTACCACACCTTAAAGACACTGGGACAGATTAAAGTAATGCCTACAAAATACACCTGGCAGAAAAATCATTAGACCAAGTGCCACAATTAGTACAATATTTCATAAAGATGAACTCTTCAGCAAGTTTCAGCATTGACATTTTTTGGAAGGCTCTACAATCACAAATTTGGTTAAGATTTTAAGTACTTTTTTCCTACTCAACTTTTGATGAAATCAGCCTTTTGAAACACGTAATCTTCTGGAAGTAAAAAGCAGATACAGTTGTCCTGAATAGAAGGCAAATGACAGACAGTCCCCATGCTACGTAAGCATTAAAATTATATACTAGCTTCCAATTTTATATTTGCTTTTTCTTTCAATATTTTGTTTGACGCAACAAAATGATAATGTTAAGCTTTATATTTACTGCAGTTGATTTCTATAAACCTAGTGCAGCCAAGTGAATTACAAGAAGGATCAATTTTACTCATTCTTACCTACAGAACCATACATCATGAATCATTCACAATCAAAGCATACAGGTGAAACCCACACACCACAAGAAAGAGAAATAAAGAAAGAAGTAATGGACATTCACAGATGGACATCAAAAGAAAACCTGGTTTATGCCATAGTAGCAACTTAGTGGTAAAAAATATGGGCATTAAATTGTTAATCTATTCAGAACTTGAATTTTTGGAAAGCAGAAAAGTCATCAGACACGTGTCAGTAAGTGTGTTACCTTCTGTATCACTGAAAAAAAAAACAACTAACAATCTGAGCATTGCTTAGGTAGTTACTTCACTTTATTTCTTCTGAAAGCAACTGGTTTAGCACCTGTTCTTGTTAAAGTGTACAGTCGTATCAGCTATTTAACTATATATAGTTAAATTGACAGCTGGAGACTCATTTAATTAATCCCTTGGAGTTCCTTCAGGATAACAGTTTATTTTCAGAAAACAACTGCAATACAGTAAGAGACTTAAGAATTAAGCATGGTTATTCCACTGTATTTAGGTCTTAAAAAAATATTAAAGTCAAAAGAAATCTATTGCAGAGCAGGAAGAGTCTGAAGCAACGAAACCATGTCGTTACATACTACATGTACCCAAAAAGGTAATAAATCTCTGTCTTGTTCAGTAATTTTCTTCATATGCTGCCCTTCTTCCCCACAAAAAAACAACTTAGGAAAATATTCCTAAGACCTCAAAGCAGTGAAAAAGTGAGTCTATCTTTTCCCTGAGCCCCAACTAAGGCTAAACTCCAACACAAACGTCTGTAATAATAGATGGAAAGAGCAAAGGTTCCTTCTGGCAGAAGAAAAATATATTTTCATGTCTAGTATTTAGTAATTTTCTCCTCAATTATAATTTTTCTCCTCATTAACTACACATAATTTCAATTTATCCATGAGAGGGCTAGTTTAATTTAACAAAGTGAGAGCCATGTTTTTATTTTACAGGACCCCTAAAGTCAGAATATGTTGTATAGTCAACTCCAGAGAGAAACAGCACACTGACTTTATATAAATTAGCTAAATGTACTACTACAACAAAGTTCCTACAGAGTTATCTTCAGATTATCACCATTCAATTCTCCTTGCCCCTCTATAAGCTTCTAAGAGACTACCAAGAATAGACAGCAATGAAAGCATATTAATCCACATCACTCTAAACTGAGTTTAGTACTATTTTTTTCTAGGATTCTGAGAAAGAAAAATAATTCATATAGTACACAGAACTTCCTAGAACGGGCAGAACAAGCCCGATCCTTCAGACAGAAGTTCACTGGGTTTCTCTAAAATCCTTTTAAACTCTAGGTTAGAGCAGTGCTGAATAGTTTATGAAGCACAACTGAAACAACCAATCCTGACTTTGTGGTAGAACACTCTTCATAACCAGCAAGAGAAAGGCCTGATAGTGTCAAAAATTATTATTTTTTTCAGGAGCAATTTTAAAATTTGCCACTACCACAAAATAACACTGATTACTTAACAAGAAGTTACTTGAGAACAAATCCTCCAATTATTCAAAATCTGGGCTCAGAAACCTTTCATATTATTAACAAAATATCAAAATAGTTGGTTCCAAAAATCCCATACTATAGTGTGGGATTATTAGCAATTAAAATCAAACCCCATGTAGAGTAGTTAACACGTGACGTTCAGACAATGCAATTTAAAATGCCATATAAATGTTTTCTCTAATTCAGAAATATACAAAAATCAATCTATGGCCATCTGTGCTTGCCTGTTAGAAGCCAACAATAAAAATAAAAAAGTATGCAAAAGCAACAGTTGCCAGTATCTCCACACAGTGCTTGTCAATCAAATTACTGGCAACCTGCAAGTTTGCATTGGTAACACAGACAGTTTCTTACAATTATTAATTGTCTTATGTTTTTAAGTCATGGTTGACATTTTACATTTTATAAAGATTGATCTTTTAACTTTAACATTAAACAATAAAACCAGAAAATACAAAGCTTCAAGAAAGAAAGTCATTATTTTCATGTTTCTAGTAATGGGATCCTAAACATAAAATACTTGCACTAGATTTGATTTTGAGTGTTACCAGACTGATTCATATTCTGGTTTTGATGCATTTATGTTTGAAATAAGTATAAGAAGAATACTATTATGTTTATGTTTTAAACTGGGGAAAAATCACCAGAATAAATTTACTTTCACCAGTTTTACAGCATTCTGTACATTAATTTGAGTGCGTTCCTAATAAAATACTTGGAATCCATTTTCCCTACACAGATCCAGCCACATTGACATCAGAGCCCAAATCAAAAAGTTGTTCTTCCCCACCCACAGTAGATGAAGACAACACCAAAAAATAAAAACCGACTTATTTTGGAGAACATGGCAAGAGCAAGGCACTATCAGAAATTACCTTAATTGCTTGTCATTTTACTGTGCAACATCAAAAAAATGCACGTTTTATGTAATACTCTTATTGCACAGACTAGACCAGCTCCTTAGGATGTAGTATGGTACTGAATTACTGAATGTATGCTTACATATTTGTATTTTCTTAAATTACCTTTATGTTGTGTCTGATCAGGCACTGTGAGATCAAATGTGATTCTCCCAATGAAAAGGAGTATCTTATTTCAGTTGCTTGGAAAGAATAAAATTTTATCTAGATATTTCTGCAGGATTAAAATTATAGGAACTTAACTTTTTGCAGAGTTAAAGAATTTATATGAAATGTTAAAATCTGAACCCACCTTGTTTATATTCTTTTTACATTAACTCATACCATGCGGCATGTCTGGTGCTGAACGGACAGAGTGAGAATAAAGCTGGGAGAGAGCTCTGGGAGGAGCAGAGCAGACAAGGAAAGAACCAGCTGCATGAATTTCATGCTCAGTGTGCAAGACTTGACAGGCTTCTATTATTTTGACAGGTTTCTATTATTTTTTACACACTGCTGAATCATGAGAGTAAAGTGAGCTCACAAAGACACCAATATTGCTCACAACATTCCAGATGTACCTGTAGACCTTTTTTTTTTTTAAAAAAAAAAAAAAGGCAAAATCCAATTCATGGAATATATACCAAATAATGAAGAATATCTAGGAAACACATCCTCCTTTGAGGAGACGTATCAGGATTTCCGTTGTCTCTTAAACACAGTAATCTATGC
The DNA here is from genome assembly GCA_013400615.1 of Syrrhaptes paradoxus. NCBI lineage: Eukaryota > Metazoa > Chordata > Aves > Pterocliformes > Pteroclidae > Syrrhaptes > Syrrhaptes paradoxus. Next base: position 39,271 of record VZTO01005510.1, on the reverse strand, counting down.
TAGCTAGCACAACGTACTACTGAGTATATAAAGACAGGGTTTTCTTATCATTGTTACAGCACATTATCTGTAATAATAAGATATTTATCTTATATACCTTTAAATTGAAAATACATATTCTCAATGTATGGTACTAATGTTAAATAGGCTACCTCATTTAGACAACACAAATGGATGTAGGAACATTTAAATATTCTTCCCTCCTTTTGTGGCTGGACACTGAAGAGTTTTTCACAGAGAAATAAGAGTTTAAGGACAAGTAAAGACTTCAGAAAACAAAACCAAGATTAAGACATAACCACTTCTGTTAAATCACAGCCTAAGGTCTAAGGCTAAGGTCTGCTCCAGCCCTCTGATCATCTTTACGGCCCTCCTCTGGACCCGCTCCAACAACTCAACGTCCTTCTTGCATTGGGGGGCCCAGACCTGAACACAGTACTACAGGTGGGGTCTCACGAGAGCAGAGCAGAGGGGCAGAATCACCTCCCTCGACCTGCTGGCCACGCTCCTCTTGATGCAGCCCAGGATCCGGTTGGCTTTCTGGGCTGCAAGCACACACTGCCAACTCATGTTCAATTTTTCATCTGACACCCCCAAATCCTTCTCCTCAGGGTTGCTCTCAAGCCATTCTCTGCTCAGCCTGTACTTGTGCTTGGCATTGCCTTGACCCATGTGCAGGACCCTTGCACTTGGCCTTGTTGAACTTCATGAGGTTGGCATGGGCCCACCTCTCTAGCCTGTCCAGGTCCCTCTGGATGGCATCCCTTCCCTCCAGCGTGTCAACTGCACCACACAGCTGGGTGTTGTCAGCAAACTTGCTGAGAGTGCGCTCCATCCCACTGTCCATGTTACTGACAAAGATGTTAAACAACACCGGTTCCAGTACCTACCCCTGAGGATTGCCCCTCGTCATTGGTCTCCATTCGGACACTGAGCCATTGACCACAACTCTCTGAGTGCGACCACCCAGCAATTCCGTATCCAGCAGGTGGTCCATCCATCAAATCTGTATTTTTCCAATTTGGCCACCAGGATGTGGTGTGGGACACTATCAAATGCTTTTCAGAAGTCCAGGTGGGTGACGTCAGTTGCTCTTCCTTTGTCCACTGATGTCGTAACTCCATCGTAAAAGGCCACCAGGTTTGTCAGGCACTGTTTGCCCTTGGTGAAGCCATGCTGGTTACCAACCACCTCTCCTTCATTTTCCATGTGCCTTAGTGGAGACTACAGTAGGATCTGCTCCATGATCTTGCCAGGCACAGAGGTGAGACAGACTGGCCTGTAGTTCTCTGGGTCTTCTTTTTTGCCCTTCTTGGAAATGGGGGTTATGTTTCCCCTTTCCAGTGGGAACTTCACCAGACTGCCATGACCTTTCAAATATCATGGTTAACGGCTTGGCAACTTCATCTGCCAATTCCCCCAGCTCCCATGGATGGATGTAGGAAATGCAGATTAGGGTTTCTTTCAAGAAACACAAACACCAGAACCATCAACACAATATAGCACGCCAGCACCTTGCAGTCAGCATACAAGTGTCTCATCTTAAATTTCAAGATCTATTTACTTTACGTTTCAGCATAGCAGTCAAAAAACTGCTATTATCACATTCATTTCACCGAACTGCGGTACATTTATCAACATGCCTTTGTAAAGTCAAAACTGTCATGTTAGCCGGTACCAGTAATAAAATGATTTTGAAACAAAGACACAGCAATACATTGAAATCTCTAGCTATGGGGCAGATATTTAAGACGGAGCCTTCAGCCTCTAAATTATGATACCAAATAACTGTGGTGTTATTATTATTATTATTATTATTATTATTATTGTATTATATAATGTTATATTGCAGCATAAGGTACGACAGCAAAGTTGGACCTCCTTCAGGTGCCTTTTTCTTTTATCCTCATCATCCTTATATCCTCATGCTACAGGAACCATATATTATTCTGCAGTTAGTATCTCTGTACAACAATATGTGAAAGCACCTAGTTATTTGGTTATTTCCTGTGGTGAAAAAAAATACAGGGTTTTTGGGAAAACTATGTATGTCAAGAGGTCCAATCTACTTCCCTTGGAGTATCAGATACACTTTACTGAAAGTACTTTAAAAAGAATTGGTGGTGGTGGTCATGCTTACTTCCAAATAAGTATAAACAAACAAAATTGTCTAGATACTGTTACAACCAAGAGAAACAAATGTCCCAGTCACCTCTGTTTTGCTATTGCAACACTCATACTAAGAAAATAAGTAGTTAGAAAGCAGACCATAGAAGTGAAGGAGAGGCTAGTGCTAAATGAAGAAAGTCATGAATGTAGGCAAAGGGCAACTTTGTGCTTTCTTTTCTGTAACTGTATTCTTCTATTTGTATAGAATTGTATTTCTACTATTGTAAAGTAGACAGCTACTACAGAGCTTTGAATAAAGCGATATATTGACAACAACATTTAAAACAAGTAATCAAAACCTTTATTGAAAGCAAGAATAGATCTGTGGAATGAGGGAAATGGAGATCAAAACCAGGAGATAGAAGAAAAACATAGAATATGCTAAGAAATAGGAAGAGTTCTAGTACCACCAATTGACATGAAAGTTGAAATCCCAGATTTCAAGTACTATTTTTTTTTACAATGACCCAACAAATTCCAGAAGAAACGTGAATACAAAAGGAAAAAGAACACTGAGAAAACTGTGAAGAGCAGGCAGTTCTATTATCCTCAACAGAACAATTTAAAAACTCAACATATAAACTACTCATCCCAATTTTTCTGCTATTAGAAATAGAACGTGTTTTGCAAACGATTTCACGGATTACCTTTCTGTTCAATCTCTCATCTGAGTTTATGTATCACCCTAGCAGCAATCAATTCTATAGATAAAATATATTTACATCTCAAATGTATATAAATCTTTTTCTCTATGATAAAATGCTGATCTCCACTGTTTTGAACAAAAACAAAAGCATGCACAGTGAGGTGAACACCTCAATTTTTGTTTCTCTCTCTCATGTCTACTCAATTTCTGCCCTGTCTGCTTTTACTCAGAGTTTTAACCATGTGTTCTCTCTCCAGGGTAACATTCAGTCCTTGTATCTGTGATTTTCTCTGCAAGACAAAAATCAGCTCTTAAGCTTACTCATGTTCATAATCAAAATACACACAGGCAATTCCACATACCTCCTACTATCTGCATTTAGACTTGACAGAGATGCAAACAAGAGAGAGTAGATTGAAGCCTGTAAAAGAAGGAAGAGGAGCCCCAAACCATAAGATTAGAAGGACCTGGAAGAACAACTAGCTTAGCAATATGTAAGAGAAATGCCTAGGAATTAGGTACAGGTTTGTGGGGATCTTCATGTGCAAGAAAAAGGCTCCTTCAAATAAACTGTCTTAAAGCCCAGTTCTTCCTTATAGCAGTTGTTCACAGTTTCACTGCACTCTCCTCCTTCGTTATAAACAAAGAGATCAAGCAGTTTCCATGCACATCTGTTGAGCTATAGCTCACTGACACCTTTCCAGGAGACTTGAGGTTAGCGTAGACTCCCCTCCACCTACTTCCTCTTTTGTCCATTAACACACACACAGCAACTTCAATATAGATGGAGCCCAGCATCATTCTCATTCTGTGAATGTTTAGCCCACAATGCTGCTCTCCACCATACTTTATGAAGAGTAACAACAATGACTAGGGCTTTATGATAAAATTAGCACTTTGTGATATGGCAGAATATGACTTATTATTTTAAGAGAAAAGCTGAGTAAGAAAATAAAGACCGAAAAGGAAATTCTTGCTTCTAGGATTCTATTTGATTATTTTTGTTCGCATTCTTTGAGGCAGACAGAGGATAAACAAAATGAACAGTCTACACCTGAAAGCAAAAGAAGATGTGTTAGTAGGCCAGATCTTTAATAAAATTTAAGGTTTAAATGTACTTAATTTGCCTTCTGTGGTGAAAAACTCTTAATAACCCCTGAAATAGTGCTTTTTTTCCTTTTCAGGTAAATTACAGGGAATTTAAAAGGACTGTGTTTTACAAACACAATCTAAATGTTGAATTCTTCTGGGGGCTTCAAGTTAGAGCTTGTGCTCTCTGGATGATAGGTGCCCACCAAAGTCACTCTATCACTCCCCATCCTCAGCTGGTCAGGGGAGAGAAAAATATAACAAAAGGCTCGTGGGTCAAGAGAAAGACACAGGAAGATCACTCAGCAGTTACCGTCATGTGCAAAACAGACTCAACTTGGGGGAAATGAGAAATAGAAACAAATCTTAAAAACACTTTCCCCCCACCCCTCCCTTCTTCCTAGGCTTAACTTTACTCCCAACTCTCTCTACCTTCTCCCCTCTGAGCGCTGCAGGGGGAAAAGGAATTGGTGCTGCGGTCAGTTCATCACATGTTGTCTCTACTGCTCCTTCCTCCTCAGGGGCAGGACTCCCTACACTCTTCCCCTCCTAGAGCATGGGGTCTCTCCCACAGGAGACAGCTCTCCATTAACTTCTCCAATGCGAGTCCTTCCCACAGGCTACAGTTTTTCACAAGCTGTTCCAGTGTGGGTCCCTTCCCCAGGGCGCAGCCCCTCAGGATCAGACTGCTCCAGCATGGGTCCCCAAGGGGTCACAAGTCCTGCCAGCAAACCTGCCCCAGCCTGCGCTGCTCTCTCCACAGCTTGCCTCACCATGGTCTTCAGGGGAATCTCTGCTCCGGTGGCTGGAGCACCTCTGTGGCACATAATTATTACATGCTTCACTTGAGTCTTTTATTTCAAAAAAACTGATCAACAGCTTTCCTTGAGAAATACAAAATTTCTCAGTCAGAAGAGGCCAGAGATGAGGAAGTAAAATCTTTTTCTCTTCTCCAAAGAGTAAGATGTAATGATGCAAATGGCAAACATTCTCAGACTCTTAGACAATATTATTTTAATAATAGATATAATTATCATCTTCAGCCACCTGAAATATTTACTTGGGGCCATAAGACAAGATAAGCAATTATATCTTTTTACTATTCAATTTGTGAAGATAACTTGTCAAATCAGTTAAAAACCTGTAATACTTGTCCACTGAGTGCCTTTAGAGCTTCCCAAACCAACTTCATTATTCTGTCTGCTGAGACATTCTCTGGTGTAGATCAAAAGCAGTAACACTGCTTATTCTGTGCTTAAGTGTTTAACTAAACTAGGCGTTTCCCTAATTTCTTAAGGTTCTTCAACAATTACATGATTCCTTTGAACAGCACAACAAGTATATATTACAAACATACACAGAACCTTCAAAAATCAGGACATTAAGCTATGTATTTCTAACATTAGACCTGAAATCTTAGACCAATGTGAGAGAATTTACAAAGTAAATTACTGTCTTTCCCTTGCCCACCCCTCCCACATCAAAAGAAGCATACAGGTATGGAGTGTGCCTTTTCCTCAACACAAATTTAAACTGAACCAATGCACGTATTTAAATTCTTTGTAAATAAAAATTTCAGTACTGTAAAATGGACCATTCTATAAAACCTGCTATTGAGTTTTAGATCTCCTTACTTTACCGTGTTTCATGCGTGTGTGCGCACGCGTATAAGTTAAATATTTTTTTTAATTTCAAAAGCTTTACCAAAATACCATCAGACATTTTCTCACAAGGGAACCCGAGTCCTTGATGTTTTTATTCTGAAGCTAGAAAACTGCTGTGTATAGTTTTGAAAGTTGACCAAAACAGTGCAACATCCTTGTAAGAAAAGCCTTCTACTAAGCTGCTAAATAAATACATAAAATTAAAGTTCCCAACCACCATAAATAGTACCCACTGTAATGCTAGACAAGATTTCCAAGCAAACTAATGAACACATAGTATGTGTGCACATAAATGTCACACCAAGATCTTCAACCACCATTCTCTGTAGTCTTTTGTAAGAGCAGGTACATCTACACTATCTCAGGCCATCAATAATATTCTAGAATATTCTCTTAAGCAAGAACATATCTGATTGATTTCTAAGTTCACTGTGTTTTGGGGCACTGATCAACTTAACAGCACGCATTTGTACTGCTATTGCTGGCACACATCATCTCCCTTCCACCCTCCATCACAGTCAACCCTATTTCCCTTATCTAGCCATTCTGACAAATACTTTTCTTGCTCCACCATAATCAGATCAGGATCTAAGACAAAGTAGTTGTTTGTCTGAGGAGAAGAGAGTTCTATAAAGACACAGAGAGACCATTTTAATGGGTAAGGGAGATAGACATTTATAGAGGCTGAGTTAATATCAAGCACATTTACCTTGTGGCAAAGGAAAATGAATGACTATAGGTCTGGAAAAAGGAGCATGTAATTTATTTGGCTTAACTTTGTGCCTCCCTTGCCTTTTCAGGTTTGTAACAGACAGCACAGCAACATACGGTGCAACTGCTTCATAATAAAGACTTGGTGTAGTCTCCAAAAGTCAGCAGGTACACATGAATATACCTATAAAGTGCTTTTTATTCCTTTTTTCAAATGATGTACTGGCAAAGGCTGTATGTTCGCACTGAGACCCATTCTGCCAGGTTTGAGCACACTTAGCACCTTTTAATCAAGGTAATATTCACAATGCAGCTTCCCATTTCCAGTAACAGTAAAGGACTCCTTGAAAGAAACTCCCGTTGCAGAAAATCCATTTGTAATACACTTCTCTGCAAAACATCAATGTGAGAAAACTGTCTTCAGAAGACAAAAAGAATAATTAAAAAAAAGCTCCATTGCAAATAAATTAACACAATACCAAACTCCACAGCCTGCCTACTTGACATTATGATCAGAAAACAAACAAATGATTGCTTTACAGGAAGTTCATATTGCTCAAAATGCACATATTGAGATTTGGCAGGAAAGGATTTGTTTTCAAGGGGAAAAATACCCCCCAAAACCACACAACCCAAACAAGAATCTAAGTCCCAATTTCGAATAATAACTCCACTGTTAGTGGTGCACCAGCCACCTCCCTGACATCTATTAGACTCTTTCACCAGCCTCCCAATTACCTACATTTATCCCATATTTTATGCAACATCTAATTTATATTTAAAATCTGTCATTTCAGGCAGATCCATCAAGGTATCTGCAGTCTAGCAAGACCTGCGCTTTCAGCACAGTAACAACACATACTTTAATACACTTTTCCAGCTATTTTATTTAAACAACATTCAGTGGCTAGGCTCAAAAGTTTTTTGGATGCTTGTTGCTGTGGTTTGCAGAAAATATTCACTGGAGCCAACCAATTTAAAAGACATACTGACCATGCTACTGTGAATGTGCTTGTGTTCTCGAAAAAAAAGCAGCTGCAGGAGCTTCCATCCTCTGCTAACACAAATCCTTCTTTTCTGCCTTTATTAGTGACACTTGTCACTGGAAGACTGTGACCTAGTCTCCACAGTACAACACACTTAATTACATCATTCACATAAAAGAAGTGGTAAATGGTACACAGAATACCAACCAAAAATCTGAAAAACTAACAATGCTTTTATAGTCCCTTCCCATGTAAATCATAAATAGATTCAAAGAGTTACAATGACTTAAACCACAAGGGATGTTTAAAAGCATAGAATATTAAAGTCTTCAGGTGAATACTTACTTATAAGAGCATCATTAGTTTTTAGCCAGAAAAGACTAGAAGAAGGGTGTAAGTTATGACAGTGCTCCTAAAATTCAAAATAAATTAGTAAGTGTGTACATGTTTTTCTCAAAGCAAGAAGGAAGCCATTGAATTTCTGCTAGAGTCCTAGCTTCTGGTTCCCTTTTCATTAATTGTCATTAATCTTCTGTGTCAATGCCAGGACAACATGGACAGAAAAACATCATTTCTCTTGATAAATTCTTCACTGCGGTTTATAAGACTGGTAAATTTACTTCAACCATTTTCTTTGCAAACTACTTTCTAATTTCCTGCAAACAAATTAGCCAACCTGGGTGTGACAGAATGGACCGCCACTAGTACCTGATCGGTCCCACTGCCTTTTACTAGTGCTGCATAACATTGTGTAAACACCACCCTTGCTCTAAGCATTTAAGAACAGGTTTTCCTATATAAACATACAGCTCCATCTAGGAGTTTCCCAATACACAGTTTGAAAGCTCTTTCAAAAGAAACACACCAAGTCACAAAGTTCTTGCCTAATACAGCAAAATACCTATTCAATACTTTAGAGCTGAACTACAGTCTCTTTTCCATAGACTACATAAATAAGACAACGATGTTTTGTAGTTTCATCTTTAGCTTGTCTTCTTTTTGCCTGTACTATTAGCTCCTGCCAATAACATTTAGCATGAATATTTATTTAGTAACCTTCAGCATAAATGACTGACAAACTTCTGAACTCTTTATCATTAGCAATGACTGCTGGAAGGAATCAGAGGATACCTGACAGCAAAACACTAATTTTATCTCATTTTCCTACAAATGCCATTAATTATCTTATCTCCTTGACTACAGCAAAGCTTTCTTTGCAGGAAAGAACAGGACCTCTCAGGCTGTGGTAACTCCGGTCAGTTGCCCAGAAGGCGAAGAGCTTTCCAGCCGGTGTGTACTGAGCCATGCTTAAAGAGTAAAATGATAAGCTCCCTGATTAACACTTCGGTAAGCCCGCAGGGCGCCGTCCGAGCCGCCTGACAGCCCGGGAGGCGGTGCCGGCTGAACGCGGTGTGCGGGCTCCGAGGGCTGCCAGCGGCGGGAGCGCACGGCGAGGTCCCGCAGGTGACTCACGCGCTCACCGGCGTTTCCCGACGACCAAAACGCACCTCACCCCGTCACTGGAGGGGTCTTTAATCCTCTGCCTCCTAAGGCTCTCTCACGGTATTAGCACCACACTGGGGAACAGCTGTCAGTTTTATAAACTTCCTTAAAGGTTTACAGAGAGTTTCCCAGGCTTAAGAGGCAAGCGGAATTCGACTCTGGGGTGCGAGGCAATAAGGAGGTTAGCTCTCCACCCGGCGCTGCGGGCCTCGCAGCGGGGGGCTGCCCGGGCTGTCACCTGTGGCGTGCGCCGCGCGGGGCCCAGGGTCACTGGCCACCCGCACCCACACCCTATGGAGGAAAAGCGCTCGGCCCCGCGCCGCGCAGGGAGGACAGCACAAAGCGCCTCCTCCGCCGGCGGCTTTGTTCGCGGCGCAGCCCCGAGCCGAGCCCCCTGCCGCAGCCACGCTCCGCCGCCCCCCAGCCCGGCCCCACTGACTATCCCCCCTCGGCCTCACCGCGCTCCCCTCAGCCTCCCCGGCCACCGCCTCCTACCTTGGCTTTCCCAGCCTCCAGCTTCTTCAGACGCTCCTCGTCCTCCATGGCGTCTGTGCGGGAGAGCAGAGCGTTACCGCCGGCGGCAGGCGGGAGGCGTGGCCCACCCACCCCCTCCCCTCAGCTGGGGCGCACACGCTCGCTGTCGCGACCCGTCCCGCCTCACAGCCACGACAGCTGCGGTGGCGGGGCCACCAGCGCCGCCATCTTCATCTCCACGTAAACACGCGGCCGGGGAAAGTGACGTTGGGGCCCGCTCCTCCTCCCGCCACAAGCGCCTCCTCCCCACTCGGCCCCGGCCGCTCCCAGGGCCTGCGGCTGCCGGCACAGCGCGAGTCCCGCCGGACCTCCCCCGGAGAAGGGGGTCTGTGCCCTCCAGCCGAGCGGGGAGCACGCACAGCGGCCGGAGCGGAGTGACAGCCCGCCGCGGGCACGGCCGCAGCCCTGCGGAGGGCGAGGACGGAGCCGCCGGCGGGCACACCTCCTTCCACACCCCGGCGCGCTCCTGCAGGCAGAGGGGCGGGGGGCTTTCTCTTCCCACAAAAGAAGTGCCGCGGGCAGGCGCCTGTCATTTGCTGTGGCCTTGACACAAAGGTCTGAACGGGCAATCCCCGAGTTTTGCGAGACTGCCGCCTTCTGCTGGCTCGCGAATCGAACCTCTCTGGCCACAATGCTGATTTTGACAGGTTTGATTTTCTGAGTCTTTTCTTTCTCCGACGTGGGGCTCACTCAATTGTAAGCTTGGGTTCGTGCATAGCACGGAGCTAAAGCTTGGCAATGCACGAACAAGGTTTTTGAGCGTGTGTCGCAGACTGCGTAAGGATGACAACAAAGGATGTGTAGTCCCCTGGTTAAATTACTTGGTATCGGCTCATCATGCCGGAGGAGTTGGAAGAGGTGTGTTAAAATCACAGTGGGGAATACGGCCCGTGGCAATTAACCGCTATACAATTTCTATACCTCAGCATTCGGTACAAAGCAGTATTCTGGCATTACTTAATATTGTCTACTAAATGTGTGCCATGCAAGGCTAACAGCAAATTTGTATTACGTGTTCATGATGTGCTTTTTCTTTGTTACCCCTGAAGTCGATCGTGTTTCTGGTGATGCCATGGATGGCACAGGCTTACACATTCCTGGCAAACCTTTTTTCCATAGTGTGTAACAGCTGCATGTGAACAAACAGATTCCTTGTTCTGCATTTGGAAGCATTCTGGTTTATTAAATGCAAAAGCCAAAATCTGTGCTAAAAAAACCCATTATTTGCACAGTATTGCTGACCAGGACCAAGATGAAAAATATTAAGACTCCTAGCAACAGACTTCCATACCTGTAATACTACCAAAGTGAACTAAGCTTACACTCTGAATTTTTAAAGGATTTTTCACTTCTCCTAGAAGACATTACCTTTAATGGAAAAGTCTGAAAACATCTATTGATCTGTGCATGTATTGTGCATTCCTGTATTTACAAAATGATGTCCCCAACCTTCGGTCAAAAAGGAAATGAATACCATTTTGGTCAAAAGAAGAAAACAACTATCCATGGTAGGAATTACAAATGCCCGCATTATACTTTGTTCCATACTTGAAGCAAGCATGTGTTTCAGTTAAAATTCTCAGAGCTAAAATTCTCAGACTTTGCTATTTCACTGGAAGAAAAAGATGTTATAGAGAAAAACAGCAAATTAAAATGAAATTAAGACAATGAAAGGAAACATTTTTATAGAAAAACTATTTTTTTAGTTCATTCCTTAAAAATGTGTTCTCAAGTTAGTAAAAGAAAGTACTTTACGCAAAGCCAGTACTAATGGAAGTTTTTCCCAGCAATTGCAGAGGTCTGGAGGCCCCTGAGGGAAAAATAAATCAGCTTTTCTGTGCCAATTACATTCTTCTTGGCTGATGTAGGCCACTGTCACAGAGCTAGCTGTTAGGTGTCAGTAGAATTTCACACACACATGACACTATTTTAGTAATTTCTCAATCAGTAAATATCCCATTTAGAAGATAATTACAAACTTCCCAAATCTCATAATTAAATGGATTCTTGAGTTAATCCTAAGAATTGATGGGCATAATTTTCCTCATGCTTACAGACTTATATCCATGTAATTCTAACGGATTTTAGTTAAACACCTAATTCATGACAATGAAAGTCATGAAAATCAGAGTGACAAACTGTAGTAGAATACTGTGGAAATTACTACAGGATAAAATATCCCAGGGAATAATATTTCCATATTCTGTCAACATTAGAAGAAGAACTGGACTTTATCTCCTAGAAATAAAATCTATACAACATTATATCCTACTTCAGCTATTAACATTCCTATTTTATAATTTTTGCAGGGTGAGCTGACTGGAATTCACAACCTGGTGAACACTTAAACTTTCAGTAAAGAAAGGCATTCATATTGCTTACTTAATTGTCAGAATTGACCGATAATATTCACTTGCCTAAGAAGGTAAGATAGTGCCCAAGTGTCAGGCTAATAACTGCTTCAAAAATTGTTTAACTTTCTTACACTCATTGAATTCACAAAGGTTAAACATGTAAACTATCTTCAACAGTAGAGTATGTGAAACAAACGGGATTAACAAGGTAAAAAATATAGATCAGACATTCTCCAAAATAGGAATGACTAGTGTTTTGGCTCAGGCTTACTTTTATATACAAATATATGTTGTATATGTGATTATATATATTATATATATAATAATATATGATTATATATATAATATTATATGTTATTATTGGAACTCTTTATATATATAATCATATACATATGATTATTGGAAATGTTCATTAAAAACTGCATTGAACCAGCTTTGAATATCAGACCTAATTTTTAGTTATGTTTTTTCTGTAAACAAGGACAGAGGCTTCTTCACCTACAGCATTTTCTCTAACAATGAAACTCCACCTTCTTCCTGCCCCTTCTGTTTCTTTTATTCACTGTTCAGTGAAGATGTGCCTGGTGACTTTCATCATGGTGCTTTAGTGGACTGCAAAACCAAAAGATGAAGCCTAAAGACCACATGTGATAAAGTCACAAAGTTCGAGTTAGGAAATTCAAATTCTGTCACAGCCCATTGAAGCCAGATTCAGGGGCTTGTCATATCATACCATGCTGCTGGTAAATCACGTGTGTAAATAAGGTGCAAAATTTACAAAATATCACAGTCCTCTTTAAGCTGAAAGAAGGTAGATTTAGATTAGATATTAGGAAGAAATTTTTTCCTGTGAGGGTGGTGAGGCACTGGAACAGGTTGCCCAGAGAAGTTGTGGATGCCCATCCCTGGAGGCCTCCAAAGCCAGGCTGGATGAGGCTTTGAGCAACCTGGGCTAGTGGCAGGGGGGGTGAAACTCTTTAAGGTCCCTTCCAACCCAAACCATTCTATGATTCTATGATTCTAAACTGATGATATAACCTCTTCCAACAACCAAAGAGTTACGATATTGTGTGTTCTCAGGTGTCATAACTATCAGCAATACCACTTAATAATAAGACTATCCAGCTCTAATTTATTTCTTTCAACAAAAAATAGATATTAGAATGGAAGACACCTACATGAACCAGGTAAGAGTCCCCAAAGCAGCTTGTAAAAAAAAAATTATCTGACATCAGACAGATGTTTTCCTGCCACCGATATAATGACCATGCCCCTTTATGTTTCTTAAGGGAGCTACAAACATGTTTAATTGTAAATGTCTGCATTTGGTCAACATCATATGGTAAAGAACTGCTGCTGCTACTAAGGGATATGCAACCTCTGATACATATGCCCAACAGTTCTTCTGTGACACTAGATCTTCTGACAGGATCTGACAGGATAACACATTCAATTATAGTGAACATTAAATGGATCAAGTATGAAAATAAGGGACACCTCCATCTGAAAGGTGACCATTTTATTTAATCAGGATATGCACCTGCTTTCATTGAACCGAGTGGAGTTCTATGGCTGATTATAAAGCAGGGCCTCAGTCTCTACCTGGTGTTTACAAACCAGAATGATTTGGCTCAACCTCAGTGTGAGCTTGCACAAAGAATATGAGGTTGACTCAACGACTAGCTTACCTCTACCTTTGCCACAGTCTGTTGTGCCAGCTCTGTCCCCTACCATCTGCTCTGCAGCTGCACTGAGCATCACTTTGCACTGTGGCTTCCCAGGCTGCTGCTTTGTTGGCATGGTTGCAGCAGGCAGGTGATTTAGGTAAAATGTGTAAAGTTCATAATTTCAGAGACCCATTGTGGATACTGCTGAGGGAGGACAAGTCAACTCAAGTTTCATGTAGAACTGGGCTGATTGTATTTAGGTAGTCTGACTATATTTTATAAAAACATTTTTTTAGGACCTCAGTCACTTTCACCTCAGGGATATTTGAGGTATGTTATTTATGTTAGGAATACCTTGAACTGTATTTTAGAAAGAGAAAAGTGTTCTCTCCTTCTAAGTAGGGCAAAACAAATGCCATTACAGGATAAATACTGAAACTTGGTACTTAAAAAGTAGGTGAGCTAGAGGTATAAATAAAACAAGGGATGATTTAAAGAGTTTGGGGTTTTTGTTGTTGTTGTTGTTGTTGTTTGGTATGGGGTTTTTTTTGCTTTTGAGAATCACTGGAGAAGCATGGTTGTATGAAAAATTATTAAATGGGGTGACTGATGTGTATATATAAAATCTAAGTCATGTAACAGCTCAAATTTCTACTCTCGTATTTTTTAATGAAAACAGTAACAAAACCTATGAAACAGCATGAGCACTGAGGATGGAAATAAAATGTATTTTAACATAAGAAGAACCAGTTCCCAAAAAAATGCAATTTTTAACCGTTATCTGCAGCTGTAAAGTTAGACAAATTTAATTAACTATTACAACCACCAAAGGTCTGCTTTTTGTCACCATTCAGCATGCATTTTTTTTTCCTAAATTAAAGTAAGTTTTATTGGGTTTTGTTACAACAGGTGACAGAAGAAATCAGACACTAAAACTTTCCACACACATATCTGATCCAGGCATTCACTTAAGACATGCATAAAAGTGGGCTTTGCTAACATGCTTCTGTCACACACAGTCAAGTCCAACACACAAAAGTGGTTTTCTTGTTTCCAAACACAAACATTTTTCTTATGCTGAAAAGACAGTAAAATAACTCACACAAAAGTTGTAAAGCACAGAGCTCTTGTGATACTACACTAACACATACCTCCTGGAGATGAGTGTCTTTGTTTTCTGAATCCTGGAGTTCTACAGCCTATAGTTTGACAAATTGTAAGATCCACATATTTTTTTAGGCATATTTGAATCTATTCCTTATCATTTAATTAATTAAGACATGTACTGTGGTGTTTGGTTGCTGCTTTGATGTAAATACTGCAGCTAGGAAGAGTCAAGACGCTAAGGAGTTTTGCAAGATGAATAATTTATTCCTCAGGTATAATATATCAAGGAAGGTAATTTAAGTAAACTTGCAACTAACATAACTAATTAATTAAGTGACCCAGAAGCATCAAATTGGCATTTGATATTTGAGGTATGCACAAAACATTATTTTTTACCACAGATCAGTTATTACAGTAGATATATGTAGAGCTATTCTAGTACAAGTTTCTCTATAACTGAAGTCACAGTTGTCCCAGTTTACATAAAGGTTCAGAATATGAACCTCTTATGCCTATCACATGTGAAGGTATGAAAGCTAGTTATTTTGCTACTGCTTCAGTATTTTATATACTCAAATATTATTAATGAAACTCTACTTAGAACATGGAAGAATTCAGAAATTTATCAGAATGTCCATGTTTTTCAGCACAATACCAAGGTACCAATGTGAATATCAGTTTCTTTTCAAGTTTACCCAAACTGTTTACCTGACAGATGGGCACTGACAGTGTTTTTTTTAGAAATTCCAGAGTTTCCAATGGTATCTGAGAAGTGCTCCAAGCACCATAACTGGTGATACAATTACAAAATCTGAATAAGCTATAGCTTCCCAAAACTCTAACTATTTTAATATATTTGGGTGCTAAAATGGAGAAGGCTTGTACACAAGTTATTAATATTTTAGCAAGACTCAAAATACATTAAAAATGTAATTACATTCATAATGAGAGTTACTCCTAAATCATTGTACCACCCTGGAGGCCATGCCTTTTGACGCATTATTTATTGTGAAGAAAGAGCTGGCATGCTGGGTAATCCCATAGGAACTGGTACGTACCACGGATTTCCTAGGCTTAACTTCTATACTTTCTGAGAAATCTTTTGCTACCTCAAATAAAATGTGCCCCAGACAGCAGAGTTTGGAGAAGTGTGTGGGATTTCCAAAGATCGTGCACCTCACTCACACCCTGGCAAAAGGATTGCTTACTGAACTGCTGGGAAAACACGCCGGGCACAGCGCAAACACGGCCAGAGCTCACCCAGCCAGCCTGTGCTGGGGAGGATGGCAGGCAGTACGGCCACCTTCCTGCTTTACCCACAAAACCCCATGTGTCAGAGCTGGTGTGACAATACAGCTGTAACTGTGGAGGCTTTAAAGAAGATCTAGCTGTTTACCTGTTGAAATAGATTTCTGTTTTGTTTCCTTGTTTGCACTGCTGTGAAGGCAGGACGGAGCACCCCGCACGGGTGCTGGCCGGCCTTTGTTCCTGGCTTGCCCTTCCCTTCTGAGACTGCAGCTTTTGTTATCACAGAAGTTGCTCTTTGAACAAACTGTTTTCTAGCTGCTACTGTAAACCTAGACGTTTAAAAACTAAGCAAGGTAAGTACAAGGGGTTTCTAGCCTACCGCTTGCTTCTGTAAATCGAGATTTTGCTGGAAAAGGCTTCCCAGGACGGCCGCGCGGCCACCCGCGGAACACCGCTGTGCTGGGTAACAGCTAGGACGAGGGCTCGGCATGCTTTATCTTATGCTGCCATCTCCTGGCAATTGGCTCAATTACAAATAAAACGGTGAGTAAACCGGCTCTTTAACGTAGCAGCAGTGGGAGCAAACGTGCCCCGTGTAACGGTGGTGTCCAGGTGCAGCCCGGGGCGGCGGCCCGTGGGAAGGCCGGTTTCCCCAGCCGGCGTGTCTCTCCGGGGGAACCGGACAGCCGCATCTGCTTTGAAATTGAGAGGCTGTAAAGAGGATATGAAAACCCAGCCCAGTGAATCCTAGCCAGTGCATGTGGCTTGTAGTCAGGTGAAAAAAAGTTCTCCATGGGCTTTGACACAAGCTGGTGTAAAGGTGGGGGCTGTTTCTGCAGGACAGGTTAACCTCGCAAAGGGATTACAAAGGGGACCCATCCTGTGTGCTGACACAAGGAGAAACTAAACAATCCTTTAGTCTCTGTAACAACCGAGCCTAAGTGTCTTCCCACTGCCTGCCTGCAGCCGCAGCATGTAGAGGAGGTGTTATGAAAAGTCCTTTCACTACATCTTGTATAAATCTGACTTTGTAGTATGAAAGTATTAACTTTGTTTATGTATGTTAGTTCACATTGTACACTGTAATGTGATGAAGTAGTGCAATTTTACTGGATGCTTCAGTATTGTTCATGGGTAAGTAAAACAAACTAAGGGACAAGCTGGCCCTGGAAATAAGGACTTTGCTTCTTGGAAGCTTAGAACTGTTCATGAAAAATGAAGGATAAACTTTGGACAACAAAGATAATGCCAGTTTCCTAGCCCCTTTGACATGTCTTTGAAATTCTCACAGCATCATCTGGTGTCATAGATAAGTAACTATGGCAAGACTGATCCCAGGGTCGTCTGGAGAAACAGCTGTTGGAGAAGCAGCAAGAATGCTGCAAAAATATTCTTGCTTTGCAAAGTTTTACTATGAAGAGTTGGGGATAGCACTGTGTGGGTTTTTTTTGTTTGTTTGGTTGGTTGGGTTTTTTTCTTCTGGAGTTGTAAAGGAAGTTCATCAGCCAAACTATTTGACTGACATTACTGTGAAAGATAAGTAGCCAAATACTTTTTAGGGAGAACTGTGGCATAATTAGCTTGCAAGACAGAAATTCTTACTAGACTGTAAGAGTTCCCAGACTGATACGTTCTAGAAATTTACTAGCAGAGGCATTGGAAGTTCGAGGGTCCTTCTAGCTAGAATCTATATAGAAGTTTTCCATAAAAATAGAGTTCTTCCCAGCCTGTTGAGCCAAAAGCTGAAAAATACAGGAGGTGGTTTTTTGCAGCTCTGTTTGACTGAATAACAGAAAGGAGGTGCCGTGAACTTTCTTAGTATTTTCATACTCCCTGTGCATATATGCCACTTCTAAATAAAGAAAACCATGTTGTTAGTTATTGATAGGAGATGATGTTGCAGAAAGATATCTCCAGGCCTTAGAGAACAGACAAGATAAAGCAAATTACCCAAGTTACACAGAAGGTAAGTTGCATAGTGGGTGGGTTTTTCAAGAATTATATACAGAATATGAATATGGTGAAATATGAAGGACTACATAGTTCCTGGAAAAAGACCTAACATAGAAGTTACCCACTTGGTCTAGACCAGCCAGTGTCTTTCACTGAAAAAAACATTTGGAGCTGGAATTCAGAGAGAGACAATTGTTGGCACAGAGCTCTCAAAGTGGTAATTGTGTTAGAATTTGTACGCTGTATGAATTTTTAGAAGGTTCCTCACAAAGAAAATTCTCTCAACAGAAATAAGAATCCTTTTCCTTCCTCTGTGGTAGAATATAGAAATTATAAACATGTTGGTAAGTTTAGAGGTATGAGTGACCTCAATATCCTACCACGTTTTGTGGGAGGCTGCTGAAGACAGAAATACTCGTTGCAGTTTGGTTGCGTCTGTTAACCAGGTGTCCTAGCTTTCAGTATACTTTAGACATTGACCTGGGCTTGTCTTGGGATTACTCCCATTTGTAGACGTTTCAGTATTTACTAAGCTTCTTACATTCCTCATGCTCTGGGAGCCCAGTAACAAAGGTAATTATAAAGACAATCTGTCTTATGACAATGTGAATAACTTGGATTCAATACACTGCATAGCAGGAAGTCATGTCTGGCCTGATCACAAAGGTAGTACACAACTGTTTCAAGGCTACAGAGACTCCCAGTAGACAGCATGTTCTTCATAGTAAGTGGTTTTCTTAATATATGATGCCAGTCAGTACGCACCATGCTAGATGCTAGAGACACTGTCCACAGGTGAATATGTTTGTTAAAACTATCCAAGATCAGACAAGCCTGTTAATTGAATGTCTGCTCTTTATGAACATAGAGGCAACTACTGAACAGGTCCTATTCTAGTTAGTGCTGTGCTGACATTTTTGGACTGACTGAAACAAGGAAATTTGATGAGGGATAGAAGGAAATATTCCATCAAACAAGGAAGTTTGATGAGCACAGTGATTCAGTCTCTGTGTCCATTCAGGCCTTCAGTGTTGTGTTTATATGTAGGAAGTGTACGGATATGAGCTATAGGAGTACAAATCCCCTCTGCTACCAGAAGATCCTGGATATAGGCTTAGCTATTCAGAAAGATCCAAGTTATTGTAGAGAGAGGCGTGAGTGGTGCTTAAATGATTCCCTCAGAAGGGAAATGATTATTTAATTTAATTTAATTTTCCTTCCCTTTCACCACCTTAGAAAGAGTAATAATAAGATAAAAAATGACATGGTCAGGAAACAAGACTTCTCCATTTCACCAGAGAATAGATTTGCTGAGCACGTAGCCATTGCTGTAAGATGGTGAAAGTAGAATCCTTATAAAAAGCAATGTCCTGGATTTCCAGTGAAAAAAAATGCACAATCAGCTTCTCCCTGACATAGTCTGAAATCAGAAAAAGAATATTTAAGAGGAGTACAGTATGTCAGCTTAAAACTTACTACTTGCAAATAAGTCTTAGAATAAGAGCCTAGTTTAAGGTAAGATAGAACTTCCTTATCTGAGAGAGGTCCTTGAAAAAAAAGTTGCAACAGCAGGAGAGGTGCAGATCTCACTCCCCTTAAGGAACCTGCCTGCAAATTGCTGTCCAAAGGAATAGGTTAAAAGGGTTCTAGATTTGCTGAGATACTTGCAGCCAGGGCAAAATAAACAAAAGGCTCTATTCAGCGGCTCCTGCCACAGATGACTAAAAGTCTGAGGGCAAAAGGAATTCAAAATGCTTCATGTTAATTGAGCTGAAACATTGGCACAGAAATCCTATGTTTATGGTATTTTAAAAAGATTTTTAATTATTAATGCTAGTTTTCTGAGATGAAAGGGGACAGAGAAAGTGCTGCTAAAAGCCTCACAATGGTTCTTTTGCATGCAAAGCCAAAAAGAAATTTTAAAAGTTTATTTGGCAGTCAAAATAAAAATTGCTTTAGGCTTTTGATGCCCTAATCATTTATTTTTGTATATGCCACATGCTCCCTTAAAATTGTTTGGTTTAAAAATGTTGTTTCTCTTGGAAGAAACCAGGAACAGGAGGAGGATTGCCACTAGCTGGAGTTCTGTTATAGCTGTACAAGGAGCTGCAAACTATTATTTTACCTTCTTGAAGCTCACTGCTGACAAACTTAATCAATCTGTGTAGGTCTGCAGGGCTTCCCAGGGAGGGATGGCACCTTCAGCTGAGAGGACTAGAGGTGTGTGCTTTTTTAGATAGACTCATGCTGATTCTGATTTTTAATATAGCTTCCTAAAACAGGGCAGGTATTTCGCAAAAATGTCACCACTGTCCCAAAGCATATATGACCTGAGTTGACTCAATATGACTCAGTATTTTACAGAAACAAGCAAAAGGGAGGGAATGGGATGAGGAAATAATACAGTTATTAACGAAAAATGTTCCTGTTGAGCTCCATTTTCCTGTTAAGCTTCTGAAATCCACATTTAAAAGAGAAAATACAAGATGCACTACTAATTCGTTTGGCACAGGGCTTTTAGAAGAAGGAATTTTCCGGTCTGGTTTGAAGCAGACATCACCAGTGCTGAGAGAGTAGGGTCTTGTGAGATTTTCACACATGAGGGGCAATGAGAGAGTTACAGACCCCTGCTTATTAGTAACAGTACAAATTCAGTCCTCATACAGGTTGGAGCAACTCAGCTGACTTTCATAGTATGCATAAGTAAGCCAATGTGGCTCAGCATTGCAACTACCATTATTAACAAAGAAATTAATTGCAGTTTTTTTTTAATTGCAATGAAGAATAAAATTATCTTCTCTTTAATCTCCTTAGAGGTGAAACTTTCCCAAAGCTATGAGAACAGCAGCGGGTGTTTTATTCACTCTCTAGGCTCTATAGAGAACTCATTGCAGGTTGCTAGTTTATAGCCTTACTCTTTTTTCCTCATTTCCTGCTTCTCTGTTCTGTCTCACTTGTGCAGACCACCAGACTACACGCACGATCACATTAAAGGGTATTTCTTGAGATGCAGTTTCTAAAGTTTGTCTCTGCTTTTTCTCACTGTCAGGAAGCTCTGTTTTCTGCTGGTGAATTTCTGAATGGATTCCCTAAACTCAGCTTCCTTCCTGATTGTTTGTTTCCTTGAAAATGTGGTGATGGCATGATAGCTCCTGGTGAACTGCTGGGTCTATCTTTAGTTTACAATAAAAAGTTTTAAAAAAATTTTCAGTGGTTTCTGATTGCAGCAGCCCATTAAGTTACCTGTGTTCTTTCACAAAGGGAAACTTTTAAGTACAAAAAAATAATCCTTTTAGTATTATTGGTTGCTATTTAATAATTTGTGATTTGAAATTATTTATTTACAGTTTCTTAACTGAAATCCTTCTGTAGAAAACAGGTGTTTGGAATTTCTTCTCCTAATTTGAATGGCACTCATGTGACAAAGTTGGTGACACACTAGTTGCTTTATTTTGAGTTGTCTTAGACTGAGGACTAAACAGTGAGAGAGAGACTTCAAAGTTGTAGTGATTTAAAAGGTTATTGAAGCAGATTCTTTAGACTTCTCCTGTGGATCCTAAGGAAGATTTCCACTGTCATGACACAAGATAGATTGAAAAGATGAAGGAATGAAAAGGCACCTTTTTGCCTTTACTATATTTTGGTTTCTGTATCTTGATGCGCACAGCTTAGTGAAGCTCTGAGTTCTGGTTCCAGTATGTAACTGTGCAATGAAACTTGGATTTTCGTCAAAGTTAAGAGTGTAGGTTTTTCCATGCTAGAGCTGGCCCACATCCTGTCTTTGACAGCAACTAGTACCATGTATGATTGCATTAGACAGTTATGAAAGAACTTGGTCCAAGCTGGTTGCAAACTTTGTAATTTGCTCAATGGATGGTCAAATTATTATTGATTGGCTTATGCCCTTTATTACTGGCGGGATAATTTCTAAACTGTTAATTCTGTCTTGTGTTACTGGGACATCTCATGTTCCCCTCACAATTTTGAAATAAGCAAGAGAACATCTCTGCTAGAGAAATGTCAACACACTTATACGAGTCTTTTTTTCCTCCATAGTGTTTTGTTTCACAGTGGATGATTTATTCTTTATACCATCTATAAATGACTAATAATGTGCTACAATAGCACAACAAACTATTTATGACCCTTTACTAGGCAGAAGTAAGTATATAATCACTTTGTGCAAATGCAGTTGCTTTGTACCCTGACTTACTGCCATCATGCCCGTTACTCCTGAGCCCCTTGTATGTGTCAAGACCTATTCCTGCAGGCATCCTAACCATGCTCATTCTTGAGTCTTCTGCTGTGTTCCTTTCTCCCCTGCTCTGTATTAATCATTCCCTTTGTATGTCACTGAGAACAAACAGGAGAAGGGAAAGGAAAGGGCAGCTCTGTTGAATTCTTTCTTAGCAAGAAGCATTTTTTTGAAATAAAAGTCTTACTAAAATAGGCAGAGGAACCTTCATCCCTGGGTTAGGGGCAAGAACTATGTGGTTCTCAAGGAGGCTGAGATAGACAGAGGACATGGGGAGTGCTGGTGTGTAAGCAGATGAGAATTGAGATGAACAGGTTGTTGGTCTGTATTTGGTCTGGTTTTCCATAGGGGAAGGTAGCGTATGATTATACTGATAAAAATTTGAAACATAGTGCATGCATACTAAAGGGATGAATTAAGTTCCCTGAAGAATTCCAATTTCTTAATTTCTCAACTTCTCAGTGTTTGACTGTGCACGTTTAGGAATGCTTCCCCAACATAGTTTTTTCTGTAAAGTGCAGAAGTGAAACAACTGTATTAGAAAATAGAATATGCTTTCAGTGGGTTATTAATCAGTACTGAAATATCACAACTCAAAATGTCTTAAAATTTATTTCTGTAACAAAAAAAAAAATCTTTCTTTTAGTTAAATCAGATTTGCATTCTTTTTCATAAGGATAGTTCTTAGTCCTCGTCTAGCTGGCCTTTCTGCTGTTTGCCGCTAGATGGGGGGAGTGCAACACTAAAACTCAGTCTGAACACAAGTGCTGAACAGTCAATAGCTAATTTAAAAGTCCAACAGGATATTTAATATATGGCTACACAGAAGTGTTGTTTGGGTAAAAAACATGTTATACTGTAATGTCTGGCAATCCAGTAAACAAAATGCAGCTTATATTTTGTTTTTAGGACTATTAAGTTATTTTATGACTTCACTGCAGCCTTCGTATTCATCAGATTGTATTTCCTAGGCTTTGTCTGTACCTATGTAACTGGCTTGGAGGGTTATATATGGAATTTGAAGGGGATGGGAAGGGAGAATTGTTATATCATAAAACAAATGAACCAACTGAGGGAAAAGAGAACATTTTTTGCTTTTTCTTTAAATATGTATCCTTCATGAAAGACCTCTTAATGAAAGTAACCACTAGTTAATGTCGCCGTTTTTCTGCCCAATTGTTAAGAAGTTTTTAACTGCATTTTTCTTTTTTTCTTAAACCACAGACGGCTGAGGCCTCATTTGTCTCTTCTGTCACTTAGTTCATAAAAAAATTGCAATGAAAGCATGGCAAGGTTTTCAGAATAAAATATTTTCTAATCACAAAATATTGGCAGCTAAGGGAAATATAAAGTTGGATGCTTAAAAAATGTTAAATAGATCCAGCTGAAATTTTTAACTTTGCAAAGTTGAATAGAAGTATAGACTTTATATCCAGAAGATACAAAGGCATAGATTTTATATAACTTATGCCCTGATAATTGTATGCAATCTACAATATTTACTGTAAAATTTTATGTAGTAATTCCTTTGTAAGTCCTGGCAGCTTTGCTGCTGAGCTAGCTACATATGGGGAGCTGAGGAATGGAAGGAACACTTGACTAGCTCAAGGTCCTATGGGAATCTATGGTAAAGCTGGCAGCTGAATCCAGATCTCCTGAATCACAGGCCAATTTTCATAGAATCATAGAAAACAATCAGTTTTCTCTAATTCACACAATAAAACACCGTCTGTTGTCAGTGAACATTTTAACTGCATAAGGAACATTGTGAAACCATGGTGAATATCTATACTACTTCTTTAGGGTCCAGTGCAGAAAAGTTGTGGAGTTGCAGAGTGCCACAGAACTGGTTCATCGTGTTGTTTGTACTGAGCTGGGCTGGGCTTTGGAAGATTCCTATGGTACTGCTTCTGCGGAAAATGCCTGTAGCAGTTTTACTCTGTGTTTTTGTTCTTGTGATATAACCAAGCAGTAAACCAATAACTTTTTTCTGCTTTCTTAAATAGTACCTTACATTGTCAAAGTGTGCTATGAGTGTTCACACACCATATCAGCACTCCAGTTACATCAGTGTAATGGATAAAATAGTATTATAGCATATTGTTTTACTTTTGAGGAATCACAGAATCACAGAATCACAGAATGTTAGGGATTGGAAGGGACCTCGAAAGATCATCTAGTCCAATCCCCCTGCCGGAGCAGGAACACCCAGATCAGATCACACAGGAACGCATCCAGGCGGGTTTTGAATGTCTCCAGAGAAGGAGACTCCACAACCTCTCTGGGCAGCCTGTTCC
>VZTO01005509.1:0-39294 GCA_013400615.1 Syrrhaptes paradoxus | reverse complement strand
GGCAGGCAGATACCTGGGAGACTTTTAGCTTTTATATTCCTTAAACAGAACTCTGATCCGGAATTAGCGAGTCCAGGGAAGATTACTAGATAATTACAAATTATCCAAAATGATAAATCAGCAAGAACACGGGAGTTAGCAGCCTGGTAAGAACGGTCATTTTGATGTGGGACTCAGCAGGCCACCACAAAGACTTGTATTTTGCTTAAAGTTGATTAACTTTGCTGAAAGCAACGTAGGAAAAAAGCAATCCAGTGCGAGTTGTTTCTTTTTCCACCTGCAACAAATGGGCACAGACGTGTATCACCGGGCTAACTCAACCTTCAACACACCAGCGGGGTAGCTAAAGCTTCTCTCTGAAAACCTGGGTTATGCTGCAGTTCACTCCCACTTTGTGCTAAGCTTAAGGATGTTGTGTGTGTGTGTGTGTCCCCTTGCCTTCTCTATCAGTTCATCTTTCTTCTCTACCTGATGCAACCACCATTTTCTACAGCCCATGTTCTCTGCACTCCTTCATCCCAGGGTGGCTCCTTTCATCCCACCACATCCTCTGGCTACTCATGTTTTATTCCTGGGCTTCCGCGTTACAATCTTGTGCAACTCTTGCTCCTTGTCCAGTTCCTTGTGGTCCCAACTGCAACGATTTCTGATGGAGTAAAGCAGACTTTCTCACAAGCAAGGTGTTTCCTATGCAGCTGTTCCATCAGTGCAAGGGAGGAGATGCAGGGGTGCTACCAACCACCCCAGCACAGAGAATCACAGAATCACAGAATGTTCGAGACTGGAAGGGCTGCAAGGCAAGGCTAGAAGTGCCTGAAGAAGTAACGTGGTTAACGCAGGACACCATCTTAAACACATTATTTCTACTCTAAAACAGTTCTTCTCAGAAATATGATAATACAACTCTATTTTAATGGAAAAGATGCATTTAATTTAATAATTCTGCTATCCCAGAAAGACAAGCAGATTCTGTTCCCTTTTTTATCACTATGGCAACTCTCTAAGATACGGGAATCTATTACGGAGTGTGGATGGGAAATTGGGTTTTTCACTCTACTCTTGCAAGCCAAGGAATGTACAAACTTCCAAGCTGAAAAAAGAAAAACTTAAAACCCTTGTTCAACTGACCGGGACTACACAAGGCATGTGGCACTGCAAAGCTCTGAGCAGCAGGTGTGGCAGGTACTGCTTTGCTTTGCTTTTTAGTTATTTTCAGAGCAGAACAGCAATTCAATTCCCTCTAGTTCCTGGAGTTTCACAGATATTGCAGATCCAGCCTGTGACCAAATCTATACACCTCATCTGATGGTGCAACTCAGAGTTGATATGACAGAAACAAGAAGTTCACCAATCTAATCTAAAAGATACCCTGGGGCCGGACTGGATCTCCATAGCATGCCATTTTTTCTATTTTTAAAGCTTAGTCTTTTCCTCCCTTCTTTATCACTGCTGACGTACCACAGTACTTCTTCCTCCAGCCCAGCACCAAGGAGCAACTCCCTCTTTGTACACGAAGCGTCTAGCCCATAAATAAATCCTGTTCTTTCCTCCTACTGTAATTTTTTATTAACCATCCCTTCACCTGTGCCACTACAGCCACTTCTCTCACCCAAGCAGCCAGAGTTACTCCATTACCACATGTTCCTGAGGCTGCCGGGACATGCAACCACTGCAACAGGCTGCTGCAAAACCCACTCACTGTTACAAGCACCACAACCCCCTTCTTAGCTTCCCCTCCAACACGCTGTCATAAACCACAGAGCTGTACACAATTCTGTTCCTTGCTACCCATTTTCCTTTGGGAAACGGCTCTCCTCTGTTGCCCTAACCCACCTAACCCCTAACCTTAATAAAAGGTCTGGCAGGACAGACGGAGGTCACTGTCAGTTCTCCTGTGAGAGACAGACATCCTTGTTTGCAGGCACTACAGTGTGCCAAGAAGCAGCACCTCCCTCTGACAGCGCTCCTGGATTTATATCTCACACCACTGCTACCTACAGAGAGCTAGCGATAAACATTTATTAAGATTAGTTGGTCCAGACAGATGAGTTCAGAAAAAGCTTATCTGTAAATTGGCCGAGTATTTAAAAACCAAACAGAACAAGACCACCAGATGTGGACTAGCCTGACAGCACAAAAAGTACTGAACAATTGATACGAGAATCAAAGAACGCAAAGCAGTATAAATTCAGTGGAAAAGAAGCCTGGCTGAAATAATCTGATTGTGATCCAATCCTATAAACAAAGAATAGTTATTGTTAATCTTCAACTCGGTACCTACTAGATTTTTAACTAGAAAACAGTCCTAGAAAGAAAGGGAGTAAGCTAGACAAGCTCGGCTCGACTTCGAAAGCTGTGAATCTGCGAAGTGCTTGAACAACAAATCTGAATCACCAGTATTACACCAGGAGGTAAGAGAAGATGACCGGGTAAGCGTAAAGTGACATCTTTATGCTTCTGGCTTGATGGGAATGCTATTGTAATGATGACGATCATGCTGCATTAATTCTTCACGAATGACAGGATCCTGAGAGGCCTCAAGAACTATCCAAACGACTAGAAAGGCATGGCTACAACAGACAGCCTAATTGCAATTTAATAGCCTAATTTATTTAGCTTGCTATTTAAGCTTATTAATTTGCTTATCTTATTAAGGCAAGGACTGAAACGATCCTAAACTACCAACTTTGGGAATTTAAATGTGTTAACACAAATATTTTCTATTTAGCAAGACATATCAACAGGTAAGAAGGGAAGCTCTGTAGCTTCAAAGCAAAAAAAAAAAAAGTAAGTGACCAAATACCACTGGAATTCCCAAGATTATGTAACTTTTATCTAAACAGTGTGTGCTGCTACTGATGAACAGGAATTCACAAAAGCCATCAAGCCTATAATCAGAGGTACCGTGTCAGACTTTGTGTCACTGTCATTTTCACACGCTCAGTTCTTTATCAAATGGAACCTCACGATAGAAAGGGAATTAGAAGTACCCTTCTGCTTGTCTAGAGACAACACAGAAAGGTGAGAAGAAAAAATTACCTCAGGAAGCAAAAGACCTTGACCAAGCTGCCACGTCCATTAACCGACCCCAGCGACAAGTATCAAAGTCCACGAAAGCAGGGGCGCAGAACAGAAGCCAAAAACCGCATCAAACTGCTGTATCCTCTGCAGCACAGAACTGTGTCGGGCTGAGCACGGCTAAGTGCAGCTTCAGATGATTGCTCTTGTAAGGACACGAGATCAGAGACAGGGTGCACTACAAACAGGATTTCACTCATTCACTCAACCCAGCAGCAATTAAGTTGCCTCTTCAGAGTGACACTGATTGCAGGATCACCAAAGCAGCGATGTTGTTAGCTAGGTATCCTAAGGAAACCGGGCTTAAGCAGCGTGCTGTGACAATCAGTGCCGCATCTCCTCCCCCTTCCTCACATCAATTTTTCTCTAATCACTTTGGCAATCACTGGTCAATTTGACCCGTTTTTGTTAAAGGTCTCACAGATAATTAAGTTCCAAGATTGCTGTGTAGAGAGGACAGACAGATTATGACACTCAGATGAATATCTCCACGATGCACAGGCACAAAGCCTGCTGCCATTACCCACTGCATTTAGCAGCAGTGTATCCGCGGCTCTACGAGCCACCCTCACCGCCAGTTTTGTCCTGTCAGCACATCAGAAAGATTATCTGAGGACACGTGAGGCTGCTGAAAGCATGACAGAAAACGGTTTACAAGACCCTTGGGGAGGGGTGCTGTGAA
Source organism: Syrrhaptes paradoxus (assembly GCA_013400615.1). Taxonomy (NCBI): domain Eukaryota; kingdom Metazoa; phylum Chordata; class Aves; order Pterocliformes; family Pteroclidae; genus Syrrhaptes; species Syrrhaptes paradoxus. The sequence continues at coordinate 35,534 of VZTO01005509.1, read as the reverse complement.
GAACTGCAGCCTCTGTAGTGGCAGTGTGAGGATACACAGGCCATCGGCTGGTTACGCTACCATCAGATCTGTTCTGGCACCAGAAGAACAGGAAGGTCAGAGCATTTTTTCCCACCAAACTGTCCCTGTGCCTCTGAATCTGACAAAAGAGTTATAGAAGGAAGACACAGAGACACAAAGACACCACTATCCTTACATTATTCTGGACTTAATGGTACAAAAGCTAAAATCAATTTAACTGTAAGCCTCAGATTAATAATTCAGATTATTTCAGAGAACACAACATGCATGTTATAATTAGGGAAAGAGAGAGCAGAGTCATCCTAGATACGATCTGTTTTGATGAAAGGCCAGGGCTTTACACATCACAGCAGCACTGAGGAGTTGCACACGCGAGAGCTTGCCTGTTCAGCAGGATAAATTGCTCCTGTACGACATCTCTGTCACTCACTACTGCTTTCTTCTACATCCCCTGTATTTGCAAGGAAAGGCATTCCCCTCACTTCTTCCTCTTTATCACTGGAACAACCCAGTGTGAAATAACATGCCAAATGCTGAGGAGACACCTTTCAAAAGCCACCTATACACTACAATTCAGCTTTCTGAACATCTGAGCTGTAACTTTAGGGTTATACCACATCAACAGCCTTAGGCTGACAGAGCAACTGTGCCTAAATAACCCAACCCTGCTAGAGCCATTGCTACACAGCATCTCACACACTTCATCCAAAATCCCCTGACATCACCGATATGTCAGGGACACTTCTCTTTTTTTGGGGGGGTTTTGTTTTTAAAAATAACAAGCTGGCATGAAATAGAAATTCTGGATGATGACCCACAGATTCAAGGAGCATCCTTTGGGTTTGGCATGAACAGAATGGTTGGGGATCCACAAATGGCATACTGCTCCCGCCACCAAGCCATCACCGTCATAAGTCACTACAGGACAGGGATGATTCACAACTTCTGTACAGGCTGCCACCAAGCCATGCAATCCCATCCCTTTCCTTTCCTCTTTTATGGGCCGCACCAAAACCAGTCACTTAATACTCCATCATTGGACTAAGCCTCCAAATCCCTTGCCATCAGATTACTACACCTACTTCAAATCTGGGCTTTCAACACACCGCTTGGTTAAAGCGCTCAGCATTTTGTCACCCTTCTCTCTTCCCATCCATTGAAATGTTTTTGCTACCAATAAGTGCATCACCTTGCTTGGCTTAAATAATTTTAACTTTCTTCCTTTTGTTCTTTCTTAGCTTTCAAGACAAGGAAATCAAGCCTTCAGGTGTCTCAGGCGTTCAGGAGTTATCAAAGTATATAAACTACAGCGAAGGCAAGAGCAGATCTGCTCTAAGTAATGAAGGAACATCAGAAATTCATATTGATACACAATTCAGCTGCTTTTACTACTGTTAGTAAGCAACAGTGAAAGAGGACAGAACTGCTGTTGAAGGGCTTTTTTCTGCTTTCCAGGGTGGTAACTCAGCAAAAGCCAGACACCTATGCTTTGCCATCTCCACTGCTTCACCACCGGTTCCCAGATGGGTTTAACACACACAAGTTCCAGAGCTACTATGACCTGGCATCAAGCACCTGGAGTTAATCCCTCCTCAGTCCCTGCGTGCTAGTGCCACGACTCTGGTCGGCCGCTTTGCCTGCGCGCTCAGTACGACGGAGCAGCTTTCCAGCCAGGCACACGCCGAGGACTTCGTACTTTGGACTCTTATCTCCCTCTGGTATGATCTCTCAACACAGATCTCTTAACACGAAGCAAGGTCCACCGAACCGATTAAGGCTCTCGGAGAAGAGACAGGTCCATTAGGAGTTATGTTCATCTGTGAAGCGGGAAAGACAGGCTTTCTTTACTATGTTGGCATCATCCTATATCTGTTTACTGACAAAAAGCAAGCCAGCCTCCACTAATTACCATTTCATCCTATAGTTACGTGTTCCAAAAGAAAGTCACCATGGCGCTTGGAATGTATATGCCAGAGGGACAGATGGAGAAGCAAGGAAAAGATTAATCATTTCCTGGCAGAAAGCCAGGGGCGTTACAAAAAAGAAGTGAATTCCGCTTCAGTGCAAGAATGGTGGCAATGCTGTCACCTCCGCCGAGTGAGCACGCCTCACCTAAACCCATCTGCACATCTGGCAGCCTGACAACAATACTCACTTAAAAACTACTATAATTTTAAAGTCAGTGAGTAACAAGAATGACTTAAAAAAGTAACATTTCAAGAATCAGTTTGGAGCATTAAATGCTGACCTGGCTAGCAGCGTTCAGAGAAAGGCTATTTAGCGCTGGACGTCTCCACTCTCCCACCTCTTCAAGCTAACTGCTGTAACCAAAGCCCACTGCAGCAGATTCACGAAGCATTTAGAGCGTCCTGCTCTTCAGGAGTAAACTAACTAAAGAAAAATACTCAAGCGCCCAAGAATAATTGTAATTTACTTCATCCTTTAATACAGGATGAAAAACTTAGTACTAGAAAGAAAAAATTTTAAATCCCATTAGAAGGAAGCCAGGTGTTTTACCACCACTTGTAATAAGATTTTAAATTCTCTTCCAAGCATTTCATGGAGATCAAAGACAAATTTAAGTACTCAAAGGCAACAAGACTACTTTAAGTAAAAAAGTACAAATGTTTTTGCATAACTACTGAAATACAAAAGACAGAATTTTGTGGGAAAACTCTTTTCGAATATAGAGAACAAATTCTTATAATACATTTAACTAGAAACTAACCTTTTTCGGGGGGGGGGGGGGGNNNNGGGAACCAAACATATGCTTGCAGTGTATATAGCCCTAAAGAGAGAAAATGTCTCCAAAATTCCACACAAGCCTGAGCACTGACACAACGAAATATACCATAGGAAGAACCAAAGCCATTTCTGCACTGAGCATCATTGTTGTACTTACAAATCCAAAATAAAGCTCTGAAGGCTTACTTTGTAATGAGTGTAACCTCTGCAAACAAAAACTTCAAAGCTCTAATGGGTAATTAGCCACAATTGATCAGTGTATTCCAATTGCTTCAAGAGCTTTCATGAGTGCCAAGCAGAAGTGGCTTTCGTCAGATAAACAAGAACTATGCCTACTACATACGAACAGAAAGCTACCCAGATCTGCAGAATTAACTAAAGATGTTTCAAAGGTCTGTTTCAGCAAGAAAATCTAGTTTCGACATGAACAGCAACTCAACAACACTTAAAAAGAGGATTTAGAAAGACTGAAATTCAATTAAGATACACCTCTACAGAAACACAACTGTATATTCACAGGCCAAAACTTTTGAGAGTTATTTCCAGAAGAAAAAACAGCGTGTACTAGAACATATTCATAGTAACGTCAAACCAGAATTTTGTAACACAGCATCTCAACCCAAATGTTCCTGTCCTCCCCCAGTTCCTATAGTTTATCATCATTAAGATAAATTAATGTTTCTAAACGAACAGCAAATCTCTACACAACATCCAGGCTTCTTTGTTTATTTTCTGTATCGTAGGTATTAGCCTTTCAAAACGTACCCAACAGGCCACAAAAGGATTTATGGATGCAGTTCTGGAGTTCCTATAGCTGGCTGCAGACAGACAAGTAAAGGAGAGCACATTATGCTTCAAAAATTTAGCATTAAAAGGAATAAACTGCTTTGGTAAGAAAAACAGTAGCACTATTTAAGAGAGTTTCTTTCCCATTGATCTCGCAGAAGCTGGCCAAAGAGACATTATCAGGCAGCCCGTGTATTCTACAGAGGTGGGAAAAGGCAATAACAGTAGCTCTACGGAGTAACAGCAACAGGGAAGGTGTCTCAAAAATAGAGTGAGAAGAGGTATTCTGGCTCCTTTCTTTACAGTATGTACTCTCCTTGGCAGCCACGAATCCGTCAGGAAAAGGGGACACGCTGATGGGAGAGGTTGTATTTCTAAAAAGTTATTGTATTTCAATACAGAACTGAGGAAAAAAAATAAAATAGACAAAAAACAAATATACACTGCAGGTCGCACTAAATACATTAAAAGAAAAAAAAAAAATCAATGCCCCTTACTCAAAACAACCATTTGGCACCAATACCATAGCCTGCCATTAACAGTAACCCAGCAGGAACAGAACTGTAATTTACACTGTTGAAATTATTTCAAATAACTTCAAGAGCCAAATATGATTATTTTGAACCACCACACTGACTTGAAGAGCTACCTGGAAATCTCCAGCCTTTCTGTAGAAACACGCTCTCCTTGAAGGTTTAGCAATTCATGTGAAGCTATCAAGAGACTTCTCAATAGGCTTTTAAACAAGGTAAGATCCAATTTGCGTGTCTTCAAACACACGCTTTAAACCGGCAGCGTGAAAAAGCTAGACCGTACACGCAGGGTTCTCGCAGCCTGCCCACAGCACTCTCCAGAAACGGGTTTTAACCCCAGATGCCCAGGGTCAGACTAAGGAAGCAAACACAGCTCATTCCAAGAGTGAAATCTCATCTTCGACTCATGGTGCTCCAACACTTTTCCATTTCCAGGGCACAAAGACTCTCCCATCCTAAAGGCGGTTATTTCATTTAGTCAATTTGCCAGAGAATTCAGAGGGCACTTGTTTTTTGTGTGTTTGTTTTTTAAAATCCCCTTAAAAAAAAAGAATACCATCCAGACACAACAGCATTATGCCGCAGTCACTCTGCAAACACACAAACCAGCAGCATCTCTCAGAGTCTGCTGAAGAACCTATTTACCACTCTCTGCTACCCTTCTAGAGACAGGTCCGTTTGGATGTTCCCACGTTTGATGGGCTGTATTTTCACTACGATTTGTTCTAGAACAAAGGCACTACTGAATCCCCTTTATGGCACAGCATGCTGCTTGTCTGCAAACCTAAAGCAGATTCCTACATACGCTACCGAAGGATACAGCCATTGCTTTGGGGCTTGAGCATCTTCAGAATACGTAAGCACTAACACTACCAGGTGCTACTTAGAGGTAGTTCATGTAGCATCAGGAGTTCAAAAATCATCTGAAGTCCTCATGCATCTACATCTCAATTCTCCAAAGTATTTCTGGCCTTAAAATTAAAGCCATTGCTTGGATTGCACACAAACGGTTAAAACACAAAGAATAAGCTTAGTATCCCACTTCCCTCCCCAGTCACAGCAAGTTCTGGAGCAAATACTCTTTACTCTGGTGGCAAGAAGGAGGGTGGGGAGGAGAAATACCCATGTGCTGTTCATGGCCAACGGACAAAGCTGCAGCAAACTGTCTACCAATGCCATACAAATGGACTTGGGCTTCCAAACAAAACCCAAAAGGTATTTCCCCTGAACATTCACAAGAAGAAAGGAAAAAGCCATTGTATTTTGCCATTATTTATACTCAGTCCCACAAAGTAGACCAGCAATTTTGTCACTAATATTTTTTTTTTTTTTTGAGATGTGGGGGAAGAATGTGTATTGAAACAGTTTTTCTAGTTCAAAAGGGTTTTTTTTAAAAGGTGAAAAACAGTGAGAGGGTTTCAAAATTCCAATGTGCAACTTTCAAACTTAATATTATTTTTTGTCTGACCACAGAACCTGTCCCATCTGTACTTTCACTTGTGGAAGCCACAGAAGGAGAATCGCAGCCCCTCGCACTGCTCCACTCCGGATCCGTTGCTTAGGTAGGCTGACAGAGTATATATCATGCTATACCTAATTTTCCAAATTTCCTGGGTTGCCTTTTTTCTAAGAAAACAGACCACCAACATTCAGTTTTCAGACCGTAACACCAGGTGTTCTGGCATTTCTGTATGTACTGCCAATGACGGGATCCCCAATACAGCCACAGCTCATTGTCAAGGACAAATATTAAGTTCATCTTTTAAGTAAGGAGAAGTTTTGAGACCTGCTAACAGGTCTTGCCATCAAAAATGTTCCTGCGCAATAGCATCTAAATGCATGATGGGACTCTATTAGCAAAATCCCTACGACAAAGACATTTCCTTCTGACTGAAGTAACCTGGCATTTTGTAGCTTCTCCACACCAAGGTGGCAGGTTTTCTTCCCTCTCAACATCTGAGTAATTTTTTACCTGTGCATTAAGAAAAACAAACTATGAGTAGCAGCAGGAAGGTTATGTGAAAACAGTCTAAAAACCAGAAATAAATAATTTCAGTCGCATCTCTTAGTAAGGCCTTGGAAGATTATTTTGTCATTTTAATAAACCTTCTGAAACAACACTGGAAAATTTGCTTTTCATCGATGGCTTTCAAAAGAACCAGGGGATCTGCTAGGTTCTCCTCCAAAACCTTCTTTCAGATACACTGCTTAGAAATACACCCCACTCCAACACCAACAATAGAAGAATTACAAGACAGTAACCAATATGATTTAGAGATAGCGACAAACCCTGTAATGTTTGTGTTGCATTACCACAGTAGAAGCTAATGGCACAATTCTCCTCTGAAAAGACACCATAAACATGTCATTTTTGTCACCTGGATGATAAGCCAATGCACCCGAACAGAGACAGGCTTCTGAACTGCCCGAGTCGGAAGCAGGAGGGGAAATCGAGCTGGGGTTCACCCCCACAAAGGCTGTTTCTTGCAGCACTTACCCTGCAGCACCAGAGCAAACTGAACCTAGGTACCTGCATACGCACTGGAGCCGAGTGACTATCGCTTCAGAGATCTTCAGTGACATTGCACAACTGCAAATGAAATTTAACTCACGTACTCAAATAGGAAACAACTCAATTTCAGGTGCCAGGAGTAACAGTTGCGGTAAGTGAGCTTTTTAAGTCACCAAATCTCTTCTCTGCATCAGAGTAAACTCATCTGTGGAGCACCACTTTGCACGGTCGCGTTTCAAAACAAAACTGCCTTACAGATATTTTACTACGAGTCAGTGAGTTTTGCTGTTATGTGTTTCTGTGTATTTATATCCTTCTGTTTGTATTATTATAAAAGCACATATGTCTCTTCTCATCACAAATGCTGTTTTGGTGACAGTCATTCCAGAGAGAACCAAGCGACTATGGTCAAGTCTGTAACGTTTTTAAGAGTCCCCTCGACCTGGGAAGCAGCACTATCTGGAATACAATTTGGACTGGCCACTTGTGTTTGCCAGAGGCAGGGTCTGCTAGGAGACCCCAAGCTCGGCAGCCTCATATGGACAACTTGCTTCTCATCCTCGAAGTTAACTGCAAGCCATGTTACAACAATTCAGGCAGATTCAGACAGATTGGGAGTCTCCAGAGAAACAAACAGCACCAGGAGTTTGCTAAAACATACAGAACGGCAAAGGAATGAGAACATCTTCAGCTGACTTCATTCACAACCAGCAAGTGCATCTGAATCTGGCACTCAGTAATATCAACCGGGTAGTCTGCTTAAATAAATAGTTTGCTGCATTTATTCTCAGAAGTTTTCCTTAATAGAGGTTCCTCAAAACACTGAGTCAAGCAACACAACTACATATACAACTGAAGCCTTGTATCAGAATTCTTGCTCTTTAGAGTAGTTCATTCTCTTAGTAAATTTACTCAAGATTAATATCCACACCAAAACACCACTCAGGGACCAACCACAGGGAGCAAACTGTGAATGCACTTGTCAAAGGCACGTGTATTATATACACAACCTGCCTAGAAACTACAAACAACAGAATTCAGTTCTTTTATAGCTCAACAATTAAAAAAAAAAGAGAATACTAGTTATTCTCTTGGTAGACATAAAAAATTGTTTTAGTGTTTTCTGAAGTTCACTCTGGTAAGAGTCCCTCCTCTTCTTTAATCTAAAACTTCTACTGCAACACGCACTGCCATGTGGCTATTTTGACTGAAATTAAGTTGGAAACATGCACGCTTCAAAGGAATCAGGCCAGTAGACTGAAGAGGAAAGATTGGTCTGAATTCATATGCAGAAATCCAGCATAACCGAGCTGGTCTTGCCCAGTTAGATATTTTGATCCTGTAAGATGTTGGTGTCAATACTTCTACTGGTACCAACTCCCAGTTAAATACATGAACACACAAGCAAGGAAAGGTCACCTCTCGCACACAGCACTATGAACTCTGTATCTGAACTCCTTACTACCAGACCATCTCCTGAAACACAACACGGGAAGATCTGACAGCCAGATCAGCTTTTCCATCAGTTTCTCCATGCCAGGCAGGTTCTAGCTTGCACCAACACAAATATTTTCCTTTACAGTTCTCAAAATGAGGTTACTAAAAATCTACAATCCTGAAAAGGCATTTTACAAAAAAACAATGATGCTGTAATCCTCACAAATAGGTATGAGGATAAACAGCCATTTCCTCCTGATCTCTTTAGAGATTCAGACTAATTGCATCCTTTTCTTGGGCATACATGGCCCAACAACATGTTTGATTAAACTGCACCTGTCAGAAGGAAAACTACCCTTGAGGTAGGTTTACTCAACATACAGAGACAAGCACTCCAAAAGGAACCCCCCACACGCTGTAGTCTCACTGCAGTGAAAGCAACGCCTTCCACAGACCATCCGTCACACACAACTCTGGAATTCTTTCCTAAATTTCTGCTGCTGAGTACCAGAAAATCCTTATTTGAGTGACAAAGCTCTGAAGAAAAGGCAACTCCTTTTACAAGACTGTACAGGGCGGCATTACACCTTGGAAACATGAAAAATAAAATACCCAAGAGTCCTGCTCGCCTCGGTGGGACTTTACTACTTCTTAAAGGAAAGAGTGAAAGTACCAATGAGGTGAATCACTGCCTGAAACTCTTTAAGAGTGCGAAAAGGAAGTCTGAGAACCATATAAAATAAATGGGAACTTCCCAAAATTTTATTTCGATTTTCCACCAGCTTTGACAGCAGTACAAGCAGACAAGGGGAATGCACCTCATCTACAGAAACACAACCTCGAGCTCTAGCTGCCAGCCACAATGAACTGTACGAAGGCTTTATCTCCCTCATTTAAAAAGATGAACTCTCACAGCAACAGGAAAGCATTAGGCACCGAGCATGCTTGCAATGAAGTGTTCATTTTTATGGAAGCTATAGACCATCTGCTTAGCTTCGCTGCTGCGTGAAGTGTTCGACAACCAACAATCTCAAACAGCTCTAATTCAAAAAGATCTTCTAGAAGGTTTCAATGTGTTTTCTGGACTTAATGGACTTTACAAAAAAAACCTCAAAAGGACAATTCAGCTACTACTGGAAATTGCTGGGACAAGATGATCTATTCCTCTACCCCCACCAAGTGATAATTGTTCAAAGAAGAATCCTTCTTGTCTTTTAAGCAAATTTCTTAAAGAATTCAACCCAGTCAAATGAAAACTATCCTTGTAGTGTCAGCCAAGAAAACGGGGCCATAATGCCACGATTACAACCAGAATTGTTACAGGAAAGGAGTCTGGTTTGAACAGAGCAGTTCTACACGCAGTAGCATAGAGGAGAGGTTTCCTGAGAGGTTTCCAGATTTATTTAATAAATCAGAATATGCAAATTGCACAGCCAGGGACAACAAATCCTTGCTATAGTAAATTGCTGCATCTTTAATTCACAAAACCCTCTCAGGGACTGCTCTACTCCCTGTTGCCAAAAATATCCCAGGCTATCAAGAACATGCCATATACACCCAAGAAAACACGACTATGACTTTAATCGCTATGGTTTAACATGTGTTGACAGGTTGCTTCCTCTGGAGGATCACATGAAATCTACGAAATCCTTTGCTCACCTCTCTATAGATGGAGGAAGTGTTTTGATTTAATCTCTCCCTACCAATGGAAAAACATCTGTCTTGATGCCAGCACCTTATGGGCCTCTGCCATTGAAGATCAGTTCTTTTTCACCCCCTTTTTCCGTCGGTCAGGGGTAAGGTTTCTCCACCACCTTCAGCTTACGCAAGCACAGGCATCATGAGCTTAAGGTACCATGCTCATTTCTGGCATGCTTTTCATTCTTCTGAGAGCCGCCTTAAAATGGCAAATCCAGCTCAAAATTAGCAATACTGGCTTATCATGCTCCAGATGAAATAAACCCCACTTATTTCCGAGAGCAGGTGAAAGGATCAGATTCTGGATTTTTTTTTTCAATTCATTTTCTCTTACTAGAAAGAATGCTTACAAAAACATACCACAGGAAAGAAAAACAGAAAAAGCAATGGACTTTCCTTAATTAGCCATTTACTAAAAAAAGATTAGAACAAACCATCACGGAAGCAAGGTCTTGCCCAAGAAAACTCGTCCCAAACCATAAAGGGTCACAAGTGCCACACACTGCAGATAAACACACTGAATTGAGAAAAATGGGCTTCTGAGCCATACCTGAATGCGGTTAATCAGTGATGCACATCACTTATTTTAAACATAATGAGAAAATCTTGGTTTAGAAGTTCTTTTAGACTTTTTTTCTGCATTTCTATTTCACACTTCTTTCTTTCCCCTAGGATATATTGCTACAGTCACCACCTAAGGAATTTGCTCACAGCCTTGATACAGTTCTTGGAGCCTGACGGCAGCTACATTTTAAGCCGTTTAGTCAAGTTGGGCACATTCACTATTAGGTAGATCAGCTGCCTCACCGCTTTTATTGCCGCTCTTCAAATCTTTTAAGCTGTATACATTAAGTGGCAAACATCAAGGAACAGGAGGTGAAAAAACAAACTAACCCATATTCTCCTTTAGCAGAAAAGTCAGTTTCTGAACAAGCTCAGTGAAATGTTTCTTTACTTTTCTTAAAAGATTTAATCACAACTGGAGCATCAATAAGAGAAAAAGCTAACACACAGTCAGGGTTGATAATCCTATTAGGACAATAAACTGGGGGATGGGAAGAGACTGGAAGAGGCTCAAACATCTATTAAAGAGAAGAGCAACAATGGCGAACGCTTCTGCTTGTCAGGGGAAAAAAAATCAGGGAGCAAGTAATTTTTTCCAAAATGGAAACACAAAATATTTATATAAAACACCAGCCTTGCTTGCTCTCTTACTAAGAGAAAATTAAGATGTAAATAAAGTAAAACTTTAGAAAAAGAACCACAATGCTTTTAAGCTTCATCTTGTTAAACATGAGATAAAAAAAAAAAAAAAAAACAGATTTTCTATTTTTTCAAGTTGGCCAAGTTTTAAAAACTTTTTTTTTCTTAAGCACTGGCACCTTCACAGCGGCACCATTTTATCACTTATGGTCTGTCACTAATCAGTCCTACCTTTCCAGTTTCTCCAAACAACTCTGTGTCTAAGGACTTGTGAAAGCGCTCACTTTGATCTTTTGGAAACACATCACCAGTGCTGAGCACAGCACTGTATGCGAGGACAAACTAATAGTTTACATAATACAGACACTTCTACTGTTTCTTCCAACATATTCCTTGTTCAAATTAATTTTTACTTTACTTCTTGAACGTATGCTACCTGAGAAAGTCCAGGTCGCCTTCCCAAGGTGGTGAATCCCATTTGCAGCTGGCATTAGGCTATGGCTGAAGTCCTTGAAAAACGGAATTTGTCCGAGTTGTGTCCTGTTCCTGACTGGGGTGGCTTTGTTTAAAATAAACCAAGATACCACAGAACCTCCTCCACTAGCTTCATACGTATCCCCTCAGACGGAGACCTGAGGCAAGTCCCTTTGCTTTGAGGTAATTCTACTGGAGTTAGTTCACACAGAAACTTAGCAGTTTCACCACGTAACGCGTAGTGGTTAGGAAAAATCTGCTCCTAAGAACTTTGATATCCATGAGTTTATAGAAATAAGCTGGATCATTAGACTTTGTCACACTTCCCACAAATTTCAAAGAAAAACAAATGAAAGATAAGCTGATTTTCTCCCTGTGCAGACCAATCCCCTCCACACAGCAAATCCAGCTGATTTGGAGCCTGGAAACAGCTCTATCCACTTTCGCATGCTATGACCTTCACCCAGACCACAAGCATATCTTCCTTAAGCAAAGGGAACCCCCTCACTGCAGAAAGAATGCTTTTTATGTTTTTTAATTTAAAAAATTAACTATACAGTACTCCACAATGATATCAGCATTTCTTCAGAGAACACGACATACACTTTTATGTCAGGTAATGTGATTTTTCCCATGATTCCTAACACATCAATCAATTAACATTTATGTCTTAATAAACTACAATGATAATGACTAATGATGTATGAAACCAGGACAGGCACACTGCTATCCAACCGAACAACAGGAAGAGCTCACACCTGGAAAATGCAGAACTAAAAAGCAATGACTGTATGAAGGAGGGATCAGAGCAGTGCCCCAAGACAGAGGCAGAGATCTCCAGGTGTACATATTCCCTGCCTTGATCTGCCACAGCCACCAAACCAGTCGTCATGCCCAGACACTGCCCTTCCCCTGTGCAGAGTTTGCATGAGGTTGGCAATCCATGGGAAATGTAATGTTGCCACATCAGTTTCCCTATATTTGAAAAGCACTTACTACACAGCTGTTGACAGTGGTCCTTGACAACAGGACCATCCCTTCAACCAACAAATATTTCTGTAACGCTTTTCACTTTGTTTTAGAAGATATCGCTGCCTGGCGGCTCAACTAAGATCGTGCACAGATGTAACCATCGCTTCCTTTTTGTGGGATTATTCTACTCTAATACACCCTACTAGGATACTATGCAACTTCTAACATCAAGGATGTGTTTTTCAACAAGTGCTTTCATTTCTAATTACATGAGGAATACTGTTTCAATTATTTTGCTTTCATGATACCACTGGTGAATGAAACATGTAACTACAGACTCAAGAAAGCACATTCTTCAGTTCTGGTTCAGAAAAGAGTCTACTAAACTTTCTAAACACCTGTATAAAGAAAAAGCAAGTGCAATTAATAGAATATGTTAAATTATATATACATACTTTAGTCATTGCTCCTGTCTGTGCTGTGTTCAGTCCGGTGTGACCAGCCATCTGTGGAGATACCTGGGTTAAAGTCTCTGCCAGCACACTGCCTGCATTCCCCTGCATGGCAGGGGCAGAATATTGCATTCCTGCTCCCCTTCCTCTTCCAGCTGCCCCAAGAGATCCATTCACCACCTGCCCTTGTCCTTGCTGAGGCTGATTCATTAAACTGTGACCAGAATTACTACTGTTGAGAAGGCTCTGGTGTGTCTGACTGAAATTAGTATTCATACACATCCCAGGTCCAGTCTGTGATGTTGCAGGGCTGCTTGTCACCATCCCCACTTGTTTTTGTGCTTGAGAGTTCAGAGTTTGCGATGCAGGTGTGGTAGGTCCAGAGGTGCTGGCTGCTTGCTTTGCCAGGCCTGAAGCAGAAGAGTCTCCCTGGTTTAAAGGGCTCTTACCCATAGCAGCCAGATTACCGATATTAGCGCTGTTCGGCTGCCCTTGAACTTGACTACCAACTCCCTGCTGGACAGGGCTGTTTGAGTTCACATTTCCAATTCCTGGGTTTAAGGAAGAGCCGCTGCCTCCCCTCAGCAGTTCGGAAAGTTGTTTGTGTTTGGAAGCTGCATCTGGAACAAGGTTCCCACTGCTGTTCAAAAGGCCCAGCTCACCGTTGGGGATCAGCTCATCAGGAAGATCATTTTCCAAGTCAAACAAAGATCCAAAATCTACAAGTTAAAACAGAAACAGAGGTGAGAAAAGCATGACAAACAAGTAACAAAACCATTCATCTATGCCACTTTATACTAGTCTTAAACAATGACCTATATTAAGATACATCTCTACCCAAGACTCATTATTGCAAGCAGGCGATCGAGGGTCCCCGTGACATGAACTCCACAGTCCCTCAGAAAGCAGAGGCACTGCTACGTACTGTGCCCACACAACCACACATACAGGGGAGAGCACTGGGCAGTAAGTAGCTTTTTTGCAAGACTTTTGACAAAACATTGTACCAGACTTAAGAAACTTCAAGTGCAATGAACATAATAATCCAACCTGACTCCTAACGCTCATTTTGGCTAAAACAAGGCGACAAAAATATCAAGTGAAGCCCTCCTACTGATTTATTCTCCTGAAAGAATGATTACATTACCTTCTCTGACCTCCCACATAATCCCAGGCCACTGTACTTCACCCAACAGTCCCACCTCAACCTTGTAATTTATGTTCGCATACGGCCAAAGAACATCTTCCATCTAGGCTTCGAAGCTTCATCAAAAGACAACTACCTCAGTAGCTTGGTCCCAGTCTCACATATAAACGCATTCAGGATCAGTTTCTAGTCTCTGGTTTGTATCACGACCCACTGCCTCAGAAGATCCCCAAAGGCACTCAGCACTTTCTCCTCAGAACGCCTCTCGAATCAAGTCACTTCTCGATGCCTCAACAGCTCAAATAATTCAAACTGCTCTCTAAGTGCCCAGCCCTCATTTATCATGCCCAATATTGACAGAGCTAATCCACACAGTCTCCACATGAGCAAAATAAATCAATCAAACCTTCATTAAACCACTTGAAGGTACTGCTCTGCCTGGTTGTAACATCCAAACTGACAAAAAGTGGTGGGGTTTCTTGTTCTGGTTTTTTTTTTTTGTTTGTTTTGTTTTTTTTAAAAAGGAGCAACTCAGGTTCACTCAGATGTTTTACATCATAAGCAATGTTGGTGTAACAATGTTATTTTGGTATGTAACGAAAAATAAAGTTACCTGATGGTATATAGGTACTTTCATGTGAAAATAAGTTATTTTTGAAGACATAAGGACAAGCGCATCTAGCAATATGAATAAACATGTAAGCACACTAGCCTCCATTCATCAAAGCAGCTGTTCAAACAGGCAGCACATTACAAAAAAGTTACCCAGTCCAAGGACGTGACATAAACTAACCATTTCTTACCGTGACATAACAGAAATGTGCAGAACCTTTATTTTGCTCCCCCAAAGCCAGCCCTGAAAAACCCAAGTCTCTCACAGTCAGCAATAGACAAATCAATTTTTCTCCAGGTTAGAGCAAACAAAAAGTTCTTTTCTAAAGAAAGGCATCCCAAAAGCTTATTTTAAACTTTAATTCACTCTTCAACAACAAAAAGCCAGTGCAAGACTCAGGTTGCAGAAGTGGCATATCGTCCAACAAACGACAGCCTGGGCTGCACTGAAAGGAACCAACAAAACCAAACACCGCTCCACCTGTACCACAAAGCTCTCACCAGCACATTTCAGTACGTTTAAACAATGCATTTCACCAGCATTTGAATTTTCAATTCAACCTACCAGAAGAAAAAGGAATAAAAACTTTCAGATGTGTTGCAACTACCAGCGAGTTACACAAACAGTCCCAGTAAACATGCACAAAAACGTTAAATTCTGCCCGTTTTGAGGCACTCACAGCATCATGTCCTTTAGGGCCCTACAGCTTACAGTCATTACCTACTGAAGCCAATAAGCTGAAAGAATTATTCTAGGCTTGCATGATGTTGGCCACGACAAAATACACCACAGCTCAGAACAGACCTCCTATTCCCTTTTAAGCAGGAAAGTAACAAACATTTTCATTAGCTAGGTTCATTAAAGTATTTTTGATTTCTGTCCTACTTGCTGCCTTTCCCTTCAGTTGTTTAGTTCACCTTTTCAGCTTGTCTTTTACAGAAATCCCTGCTGTACCTTCAACTATCCCCCCCATCCCTCCTCCTTTTCCCCACACCACCACTTGACACCACGCTGCAATTTGCGTCTCTTCCCATACACGTTGGTTCTACCCTCCTTCTCCTGAGGTTTCCCTATTTTTAACCTTCCACCCCCTTTAACCCCACTCTGATGAGAACCCCGTCGCCTGTTCTCGGCACCGAGCCCCGTTTGGCCAGAAGCGCGTCCCCGGGTCCCCGCAGCACAGCCCTGTCTCCGCACGCTGGCAGGCTCCGATGCAGCCTGGAGCACAACCAAAGCCATCTGCCTGCGTGTCACCAGGGGTGGTGACACAGGGGCTGTGGCTGAGGCTTCGCCTTTGTTAAACTGCTCTTGTCACGCTGGCTCACTCAGAAGTTCGAGGTTTACAGCGTTTGTTCAGAAAACTTCTGTAAATCTCATGAATGGTGTTTTTCCCAAGCTTCTGCACTCAAATTCTTCATATTTCATGAACAAAACATATTTTTGTGTGTGCTTAGACATGCAGGGCTAGGGACAGACGAGAAGTGACAAGAAGTGGAGGGGAAAGATGTTGCTGTGGTTTAAAAAAAGCAGAGTAGTTTTTTTCCAGTTATATTTCAAAATGGGATGCTCAACTTTTGTTTGTTTGGCTGGCTGGACTCCTAACAGTCTTGCCAAAGCCAAGGACTGGAAATATTTTTGCAGCGTACGAGAAGAGTGAAGAAAGCGTTTGGGAATACTGCCTCTTAAAACATAAAATAATCTACCTCTCTTAAGCTCCTGTAAGAAGGCTATACATCAAGGTTAGGCACGGAAAGTTTACAGCTCTGCCAGCAGGAAAATAAAAAGCAGGTAAACAGCTTAACACAGCGGCTGTGTAAAAATTCACTGAGTATTCCAATGTTCAGGCAATGATTAATCTTCCTGCTTTTATATTTTAAACAGTCGCATACGTTAAAAACATCAACACAAGGCACATTTTACAAGAGTTATAAAACACAACAGAAAACAAAAGTCTACTTGAGCATGTCTGCAACAAATCCATAAAGATAAGAGATTGTCTTGGCAGTTATAAAAATAATAAATATATTTACACACATATAAAAACCTGCCATAATAAGAAAGCAGCCCATTTCTACTGGTGGCAAAATGGAAAGTAACCTCAGCCCCCCCATCCGCACAAACAGAACACAACTGATCCCATTCTCAATGCTTCGGCTATTTCTCAAAGCCAATGACAGCCACCAATAGCCAAGAAAAAAAAAAACCACTACAAAACCCCCAAAAAAGCAAACCTGAGCGATGCCTTTGCCCTCACATAGTTATCTGAAGCAATGCTCAAAAACCACCTACACTTAGGAACCCCACTCCAGTGACCGAGCTTTGTACCTGCTCCATCTTACCTAGAGTACACAGAACAGAAAAAATCATCTTTGTTTTACAGAAGGACAGACTCCCTTAGCTCACAGGGCACACAGGTCCGATTTCAGTGCCGAGGAAGCCGCAGAGCTGACTAGGGCTGCAGAGACCCACCTCGTAGCATCTCAATCAACTCCAACACAGCACTTCCAATCCTAAACCTCTCACCTTTCGTTATCTCCGTTACATAAACCAAAACATCCTCTTAACAGCAGAGCGCCAAAAACCTGAGATATGTCTTTCGGAAGGATGGAAAAGCACTCGGCAGCTCCAACTCCCCCACTCTTTCCAAAGGGCTCCTTTCCCAATCTGAGGATGTTGCGTTCTTTGAGCATCTATTTTCTCACATAGAAGATAACCACACTTGAGACACACTCCCTCCTAATTTCAGTTTTATGAGCTTAAATGTCACCGTTTTCTGCCTTCCTGGACAACACTTTCAGCAACCAGAATAAAAAAAAGACGTTCTGTTTCCTTCCAAGCCTTCTCCGATGAAAAAACTGTGCCGAGTTCTCAGGCAGAACATTTTCATCTGTACGACTACTTGTAACTGTTATCAGGAGATTCTTTCCTATTCAATATACATATTCAATCAATTCACTTGTTTCAATGTCACCATTTTTTTCCCCTTTAGCTCAGCCTGGAGATGTGACAAACATTGTAAGGTGTTTCTTTATGTGATTTATTATCTCACACATATCCAACAGTGAGCAGGTGAGGAACTACCAAATTTCATTTTTTACGGCATAATCTCCACTTGAAAGATGAGAGTTTTCCTGCCCAAACTCTGACTGCCCATGCATGGAGCAGACACTGAAGTCACGCCGCAGCCCCAGTATACAAGCAGTATTTTCACCGTGCCTTTCTTTCATGCCAACATAGCTGTTACATTTCAGTGAGCCCAATTTTGTTTTGCAAGGCTTCTTTCAATCATGCCAGACCCCAGCAGACAAAGCCTCAACAGTTCTGAGCTCCAGGCATCCCCTAAAATCCACTGTCAGGTAACTCCACTCAATAGCCATACTGTCTGATGCAGCCAGCACTTGCCACATCCATTCCAACCTCCTTTCGAGGTTTCAGAATTCTATAATTTATTGTTGCATAAAAGACAATAAGCAGATTTAATGTTTTAGAGCAATGAAACAATGCATTTATAGAAAAAATAACATTTCCAGTAAGGAAACTTTACATCAGCATCTTAACCTAACGAGAGACACACAACGATTGCACACTGACGTGCACCTGACCTTGACTTCCAGAAGAGCATCAGTTTTTCAGAACAGCATCAGTTTTTCAGAACATGATGTTTAACAACCAGGGTGAGAAAGACAGCAATGAGGGACCTGGCTGGGCCAAGGAGACCCTAAAGGCTTGCTGGAGGAGGGCGAGGGGAACCCAGTGATCCAACAGCAGGCATCTGGATGACTCTCAACAAGTTATGGCCTTCATAATAAGAGATTTGGCTATTTAACTAAATTTCTTTCTACCTGATCTTTTGAACCACTTGCATTTTGGATGAGAAGGAAATACAGACTGTTTTGTGCATTCCTAAGTCAGTGGACTGGTCAAAATTCAAACCTATCGATACACAGAAACGAGCCTTGTCTTTGGGCAGCCTAGGTACTTGCCTCTGGGAAACCTATTAGAATAACCACCATGGTGCTCTGTTCCTTACAGACTCGCGGTCACTCAGGTTGGAAGGGACACCAGGATGTCTGCAGCCCAGCCTCTCAGCCTCTTCTCAAAGGGCAAATGCTCCAGCTGCCCGACTTCCTCGGCAGCCCTTCACTAAATTCACTCCAGCTCCTCCATGCTCTCCCAGCGATGGAAGGGAGGCTCACCCATCTGTACTTGCTGGTGTAGAGTCCTTTCAGCCTGTCTGGAAAATGAGTGTAAGCCTTGTCTTCTCTAGCTGGGATTTTAAGGACAGTGAGATCAAGGAGGCAGCATTACCATGCTTCCTTTGCAACTTGTCTTCTGGCAAAGTACGACTCTCCCTAAGATTAATACCATTCCGGGTACAGACACACAACTAAGCAGCGACACAGTTTCTAAAATCAATTAAATTAGGTCCATTTTGTGCATCCCAATAACCAAAAGGGACACTATCAGCTTACAATCTAGTTAAACTAGCTTCAAGCTCCTAAAATCTCCCCCAATCCATTTTTGTAAGATTTTAGCAACTAAGTGACTTTTCGAAACTGAAGCTCATTACACAGAGCAAACAAATCAGGAAGGTAACGAAAAAGAACCAGTTCTCTTCTAACCTCTACTGCCATGCTGCCAGTATTATTGATTCGGTTTTAAAATGCTCCTGACACCAGCCCTAACACCCGACATACAAGTCAGGGTGGGGAAAATGCACATATCTATATCCCCTCTACCACAACTAATGTGTGTGATAACAACAACTACTCGATACAGGAAAAAACAACAGCTCTGTCCCCAGCTTCTTTCTCACCTCCCCAGAAAGACACTGGTATACACCGAGATCCTTCCTTGATTATACCGAGCTTCGTTCCTAGCCTCGCTTTCCGCTTGCATGTTGTGTATCACAATGTCGTAACCTCAAGCTTCTCTCTGCTATGCTCATCCAAACTGTCTCCACCATCTCTCTTTTGCTGTGCTCATAATGAAAACACAATCTGTGTTAAAAGTCCAGAAAAACCTAAGATTCTAGCTTCTTTCAGGAATAATCCCCATTTTCAGATCTACTACCCTTCCACTAAAAAAAATAATAAAAGGCAAATACAAAAATTACAGATTACTTGAATGTTCCATGATTAAAAACATAGCAGTATATAAGCGCATATTGAATGCACCTGGTACAATAGTTAACATACAGAAATAAATATGAAAAATGCATTGAGGTAAGAAGCTTGTCTCTCACCCCTTCCCAGATGCCAGAGGGGAATAAAAGCAAAATAAGCCCCAAATGTGCGGCAGAAGCAACCCAACAAGAGTGCTCACTAGGGTCTGTTCTGGGAAGCAACAGATGGTAAATGATGGACCAGTCCTGCAGAGCCTCTCCATAACCATTCTTCCTCTCAATTCCTTCCCAAGGTGTCTTCACTCTTTTGACGCTATTGCTGTGTCTGCTCTTGTGACTAACTTTAAATCCTACCCAGTAACACCAACACCACTGACATGACTGTTGGCACGCTGCACGTGGCAATCAGGCTACACATGCTTCCCGACCAAAAGGCTTCAGGAATTTTCTTTGCCATAAGAGCAGAAATCTGGACAGAAGGAAGAGGAGGGAAGCAAGCAGCCTATGGACCAGGAGACCACGGCACTGGTAACCTCAGCTTTTCATTCACAGGATCATCCTGATTAAGATTAAATATTTTAGGGTTCTTGGAGCACATCAGCAGAAGTGAGGTCCCCTTCTCATCCCATCACTAACACACACACCCCCTTTCTGTTGCCCTATTCTAGCAGATGACAAAACATCTAAGTTTGGGATGACCCTTTACAGAGAAATCCGAGAATCTGGCAATTAACAGTGAGCATGTGCTTAAAGCAGCATGAAATGCACAGCCTGTACCAGCACAGAGCGTCAGCACACAAACACCTTCAGTTAGCTCACACAACCGACAGATCCACTGCTGTGCCACCCTCACTGCACGTCTTGGAAAAAAAATCAGCAGATACCCCACACTGACTGAGGGCATGGGTGGCAAGAACTCCACGCTCAGTTTTCCCTTCTAGCTCAGGCTGCTTCTGACGGTCCCCCCAGCTACACAAGCCCTTCCCTCGAAGTTCCCAGCTTTACGCACCTTCTGTAACAGAAGCACAGAAGAGGCTACTCTGCGAAGACTGAAACAGCAATGATTAATAGGTACCCAAAGAAATATTATGAAACAAACAAAAGTGTTATGCAACATTAGGAGGAAACAGGAAAGTTTTGTGTCTCCTTTAAGATATATATGAGCCGCAAAGTGTGTTTCTGTTCTCTTTAATGCCCCTTTTTCCTCCCTATTTCTGATAACAAATGTTAAGTGAAGGGTCGTTTGCATGGCAACTCAACTTCAGCTGTGCAAGAACATACAGCACAAAATAAACCAAATGTGTGTAAGGAAGCAACAGCAGACATGCGCTTAAAACTAATGATTTTTAAATATTTCACTCTAAAAAAAGCTTCCAACTGACTGAATAGAAAAAAAAATGTCCTCACAAGTCTATTTTACTTTAAAGCATTAATTTCAGCGAGATGAGGCTGTTCTGAGTCATTCTCATTAATACTTTCCTTAAAGGAGTTTATGAACCTTAGGAAAAAACTTCACAGCTACTACAAAACAGATTTACATTCGGTACTTACTGAATTCAAGTCTCTTGGTAATTTCCACATTTCTTTGCTCTATTAGATGAAACTACCCAGGAGATGACACAGAAGCTATGTCATCAACAACACCCACTAAAAAAAACTACCGAAGTCCCAGCAGCGGCGATGCTGGGCAGAGCGAGAGAGCAGCTCGTGCTCTCCAGGTGTGACACACGCAGCCAGGGGCTGGGATCTAACACTGGATTTTTCTTCTCGTCGTGCAACAGAAAGCAGCTGGTTCCGATGCCTGCTTCAGAGACACCCGACAGCAGCAAGGAAATAATGTCTACCTGCGAGTTTGGGAGGCATGTCACCGTAAAGAGCGACTCATTTTGACAACGCTGTCTTCCTAAGGAAGCTCCCACTGCATTGAAGATGACCCTCAGAAAAGCAGAAGATTCATCTTCCCAACTTCAATATGTATAAATAAAAATATACACACACACACAAAGTTACTTCAAATCAAAGATACAGTATTTATCCAATGTTCCAAACAAGATCCTTATTTCTCAATGGTGGTGAATAAGAAAAGAGGAATGGCAAAGATAAAGTGAAGCTTTTGAAGAGTGTAAATTAAGACATTTATAATCTGAGCTATAATTGCGAATTGCCAGTGATGTTTCAGTTTTCTTTTGATTCACACTATAGTATTGCACAATACATGAGAGTATTTGTTAAGACATCTCTATTAAAGAGAGTTTTCCAAAAAAAAAAAATTTAGGTTCTCTCTGTATCTCAGACATCTGAGAAGACAGATGGAAAACATAACATATGTTAAAAGGAAGATTTACAAAGGAAAAAGATCTTGAAAGTGTAAACCAAATTAGGATGGAAGTGTCAGATTTCTAAGCTATCCCACATGCTTTTTCGTTGTAGAAGAACAAACCCCAGAATTTTTCAAAGCCTGTTTTTCAACTACCCCCTCCACCCCGATTTCACATTAACCCACAGTATTTTGCTAACAGAGTAAGATTTTTATGTTCTTCTCTATCAGCAGGTAACAACCGAGAGCAAAGTCTCTAATAAAAATCAACACCAAGAATAGGTGGGATTTTTAACGTGAAGTTGCAGATATAAGAGCAAAACACAGCACGTTACTGCAGAAATAATTAACGGCACTGGACTATGACTCCAAGGAACGTTCAGCCAGAATAGAAAGTGATTTATCTGCAACAGAAAACTGGGAATCATTTCACAAGCTATCAAGAGACCTCTGGGGTACAACAAGGACTGACCCCCCCGGAGCACAGCCTTCATTCCTGCCTGCTGTTGGCAGCGCTCCTCCAGGAGCTCTCTGCCCCAGCACAGGACAGGATTTATCCTGTTAATTTGAAATCATGATGGGGGGGATCAATTTGATAAACTCCCAAGTACATCTGCAATTACCAAACTATGAATTTCAAAAAAGGAAGGGGCACAACTGTAGGACTGTGGACAGTCATATAAAATCAGGCTGGCAGATCATCTGCTCAACTTTTCATCTCACACAGATGTCAGTGTCAAACTCCTTGGAAAAATCTATAAAAAACCCAAACAACGAGAAAGTACACAATAACCTGCTATCAGCAATGCTTCCTGAATTGGTAAGAATTAGCTGTGCTAGACTCTCAATAAATGAGCCAATTTCTAATCTTACAAATCTCCTGTCCCAGATTACAACTGCGGGCATGAAGTTATGCAGGTCAGTGATTTAAGGTGCACAAAAAAAAATTCAGCTTGTATCAAACTTAACACAGTTCAAAGTAAACATTTTTGCTTGGCATCATCATCTCTCATCCACCACCCGCACCATTACATGTACACTGTAAGTCTTAAGAAACAATATATCCATGAAATATCACACCCCATTTCTTCCCATCCCAGCTAGTTATGGCTCAAGTACCACAAAACAAAGGACATTCCTGCGAAATAACTACAACCACACTCACTCCCTCACCTACATCTTTCCAGAAGCAGCATTTCTCCCCCCAGTTTACTTAATGGCCTTACCTTTTTCCTTATTGCAGGGGGAGATGGAGAAGGCACATGTATAAAACTGATTTTTACTGTCACAGTGCACAAACAACACTCAAGTTCTGCACACACCATATAAAACGAGAGCAGACCAATTAAACAGGCTTCCATGAAACTTCTCAACCACGCAGGAACGAACCCTTCCAAAACACACACACTAATGCATCCACGCACACAAACAAAACCTGGTTTTAGAGCACCGAGACATGAGTCCACCCGAAGTCTCAGGTACGTATGTGAACACAAGCTCAGAAAGCCTTGCTGCCTCTCCTTTGGCTTTGGCTTAAAGGCAGCCCACCTCTTTTAAACCTAAAAATTAAATCCCCTGAAATACACCTATCTGTTTTTCAGCAGGAGAGTAAGATCAAATCTTTCTCTGCGTACCGACACAAACTCCCTCCTGCAAAGCGCTGTAGCTCGCTGGGAGTCACCCAGAGATCTACTGACCTCAGCACATACAAAGGCACGTGCGACAATGCCAGTCTTTCCCCAATTTTAAAACACAGGCACTGCGACGATAACACCCTGGGCTGTAAAGAGAACTTGAACTACCAGAGATCTCAGCCTGCAGCTTTCGCAGCAGCAGCCACACTGCTTAATCTGTTTACAATCCGAAGTTGTGGAGGGGAAAAAAAAAACAACAAACCAAACTCAAACCATGCACACAAGACAGTATGAGGTGAAAATCCAGCTCTGATGGACTGAAGCCACTCACCTCGCCTTCTTTCCAACTTCACCTACTTTAGGAATTCATTAACTCCTAATGCAGTTAAGGAGACCCTCTGCTTCAGCCCAAATTAAGACCTGTCGTTTCTGGAGCCAGCGCAGCACGGCAGAAGGCTGCCGGGTACAGAACAAACGCAGACAGAGGCATGAGTTGTAACACAGCACAGACCACCACCAAGCCACCTGCAGACCCACAGCGCAGGGAACCCGAGGAATGCCAGCGCTGCTGCTGCTCCCTTCAAGCACGTTTTCCACAATCCGTGCGCAGACTTCAGACCACGACCAGCTCAGGAACGCTGCCAGTTCACTGTATATCCCGCTGAACGGCCAGTGCCAGCAACGTACAAAGTAATCACGACGCTCAGCGTTAAAATAACACACTGCCATAACCAAAGTTACTGTAATTCTACTGTGTGTACGAGTCCCTTGTTTATTCTGCAGCGCGCGAGAGGAGAACGCCTCCTAACAGTTCCAGGAGAGACAAATGCCCAGCTACGAAAAAATATCATGTACATAATAAAGCAGCAATTAGACAAAAGCACTACTCCCACCTGGCTAGACAAGGAAAAACCTTTCCCATGGACATTTTACCACAGGAGTCAGCTTGTCCGATACCGCACAGCAACAGCAGGCTGAGTTCACAGCCACAAGCTGTAACCCTCCTTATTGATGTAAAGAGCAACTGGGCAACTCCAAATGGGACTGTCGTGAAACTTAACGGTGGTCACAGCATATACTTCTGTTATCCCTTCATCTCTACTCCCGTTTCCGAGACGACACATTTGATTTAGCCGCTTAAGTTCACCAGGCAAGGCTGTCTTTCGGAGTGTGAATACACCAATTTCAATTGCACCAACTTTGCCCCACTACGCTGAGGAGTTATTTTTATCAGAAAGATTAAAGGCAGCTAAAATTTACCCTGACAAAAGGAGTTGCTTAACATCACCGCATCAAAGCATAAAGTGAAACGTATCAACAAGGATGAGCAGTTGCTTTCTGTGAACGTTCAAGCCTGCCATCAGACCCCTCGCCATCGCAGCGCTCGGTTACAGGCATCTGCAGGCTCGGAGGCTGACTGCTCAGCAACAGAACTGCACAACCGGGCCTCGCACAGCGTCTTCTAAAACACGTCCCGCTCACGCAACCTGCAGGATCAAACAGCGCGGCTTTATGGCTGCAGTTAAAATTCGGTTATCCAACACACAACTTACTGCTTGTTCAGGGTGCAAGCCTCAAACCCACCTCTCCACGCACCTCTGGTCACAAAGACAACTCTCCAGGTTTCAACACAACTTTTTCATTTAAGCCTCAGCACAAGAGAGCAGCCTGTTTCAGGTCCGGGAGCAGGTATTTGACAGCCATCGCTCCTCAAACCATTGGTATCGCCTGCTACAACGCATAGAAACGTTCGGCCATCTTTCAACAGCAGCATCAGCTGCTGGCAGCAAACCTAAAAAGACTTTTTTGAAAAAAGCACTTCTGCGTGCACAAACATCACCTGCACTCTCAGAGAGCTGTTTTTGCCTGAAGAACACCAAGATGATAACAGAACGCTACAGACACACTCCTACTTGTTTAAAATACAACCTGAGGTTTGCCGTCCCTGGTGACCAAGGGCCCCTTCAGCCATGGAAAACTTTATGCAGATGCTGGAGTTTACATCTCTAGCACTGCGCAGAGCTCACCGAGACGCATTAGAACTTGCTGAACAGGACGTAATTATCACTGAAGCATTCCAGAACACACCAAGTGAACTTCAAAAAAGAAAAGGAAAAAAAAAGACAAAAAAAGGATACCGCTTCAAACATCTTTCACTGGCGACCAGTCCAGTCTAAAACGTCTAGCTGAAGAATTAAAGAAAATCTGCGCTTTCCCTGAGTTACCGTGGTGCCTTCCGTAGCAACTTGCGTATCAGCCTCCCGCACGATATTCCGTCGCTTCCACGAAAGGGATTCACGTAGTTCAATCGCAAGACCTCACCTAGATATTCTCTGCCAATTCTCACTCTCAATACCATTTATTTTTAGCCCGTTTCATTTATTTGTAGGTTGAAAAGAAAAAGATTCCACTAAAAAAAAAAAAGATGAGGACTGAAGTATCTATAAGCTACTGCCAAATGCAGATTAAGCAAACCGAAAAAACCCACAGAATTTATCAGCTCAATTATAGTAATAATTTTTTCAGTCTGTAAAAAACACAACAGGCACAGCGTGATTATCACTGTCCCTTCAACAAGATTCATTAATCTCTGAAAACAGAAATGCAAGTCCAACACGTTTCAAGTTCCTGTAAAACCACTGTTTCAGTGATTACAGCGGTTAGGACACTGAAAGGCGTCAGTACACGCACACATGCTCTTATGCACACATGTGCGTATTTACAACGGGCACGCGCGTGCTGGAAATGAAAAATTTCGATGCATTTTCTTACCTACAAACCCATTACCACGGAAAAAAGCAAGCACGCCGAAGACTCTACCCGACGTACAGCCAAGTCGCAGTGACCGCCAGCCTGCTGGGCATTTCATCACACGGGCTAACCCCACAACTTCAATTATCATCTGCAAATTCTTTGGTTTTTTTAAGAAAAAATGCTCAGAACAGGTCAAGCCACGTGCCTTCAACCGTGGTCACAGGTGGGAGGATAAAAAAAGCAAATTATTAGCGGGCTATTAGGGAGTTTTTATTCCGTAGCGTGTCGCACGCAGGGGCACAGTGGAAGAAGCTGGCTGCAAAGGGCTTTCAGTCCTGGGCGATTTATGGGTTTTAAGGAGTAGATAGAAACCCTGACCCCCCCCCTCTTCAGAAAGAGGGCGGTTGGTGTTTCTAACGGCTGGCTTTTCTCCTTCCTTACCCACACCTGGACATCACGGAGGAAGATCCCTCCATCCCTTCACCATTAAAACAAGCGATCGATGATGGAGAAGGCAAAAAAAAAACAACCAACCCAGTCTCTCCCAACTGCTATTTATAGCTGGGACCGTACTTGGCGGACGGGGCCCGCCCGGTAACTTCGACTGGAGGAGGCCCAACCGCTCCGGGNGGGGGGGGGAACCGTCGGTGAGGCCTGGCCACCCCCGCACCGCCCCGCAGGCCTTACCTGTGCTGTCGCTGGCGAAGCCCGGCGAGTTGAGCTTGGCTCGCTTAGGGTTGGGCGGCCCGTCGAGTAAGTTCTCCGCCATGGTAGCCGGCTGGGCCGTCCGAGGAGAGGCCGCCGAGCCGGTAATCGTTGAAGAGAGGTGGTGGTGGTGGGGATTCTGAAGCGGTGGAGGTGGGTGAAGCTCCTTCTCTCTTCGTTCCTCCGAAGGGGAACCCACCACCGTCGAACAACAGCGCCGCTCAGTGCCCGGCCGGCGGCGGCCCCCGTTCCCCCATACCCGGGCCGGGCCGCCGCCGCAGCAGGCCGCAGGGGAGGAGGGTTCGGGGCGGGGTGGGGAAGAGCCCAGCGCCCCCTCCCTGCCGGCCTCGCTCCTCCCGGCCTCTTCCCCCCGCCCGGCCGCTGCTGCTGCCGCTGCCGCCGAGGAGGTGCCCGGATGGCGGCTCAGTCAGTCACTGGGGGAAGCATAGCGCCCCCCCACCACCGCCACCCCGCTCCACCTCGCCCCGTCCCCTCCCCTCCGCGCCGGGGGGTTCGCCCCGGCCCTACGGCGGCCCCCGCCCGCCGCCGCCCCCGCCCGCGGCCGAACCGCGGCCGAGGTAGAGCGGAGGGGGGGGGGAGGGAGGGAAGGAAGGAAGAAGAGGGAGGAAAAAAAAATAAAAAAAATTTAAAAAACCACCAAAAATCGAAAAAAAAGCGAAAACACCCCAAAAACGCCCCAAAACAATGAGCGCGGCGCGGCGGCGGCCGCGGCTCCCGGTCCCGGCGGCGGCGCTCGGNGGCCCGGCCCGGCCCCGCTCCGCTCGCGCCGCGCTCCGGCTCCGCGACAAGATGGCGGCTGTTGATTCCTCAATTAAAAAAAAAAGTTTTTTTTTCTCTTCTCTTTTCCAGAGACCATGGGGGCGGGGCGGGGGCGGGGCCTGCGCCTTGCGTCACCGCGCACGGGGCACGCCTCCCGCCGCCCCCCGCCGACGCCGGAAAGGCGCGAGCGGTGCCGGAAAGAGGCGAGATCGTCCTCAGTTGCTCCGCCGAGGGGTCGGGGGACGGGAGGTGCGCGGAGGGCCTGGCGGGGGCGTCACCCCCTGCCCCCGCTGTCCCCGTGCGCCCGCCCCCCTCAGGGACCCCTTCGGCGCTCCCACTTCGCAGCGTCCCCCGGTGTCGCCCGCAGTCGCTCACCTCGGTCCCCCCGCACTTGCTCCTGTCAGGGTTCCCCCCTCAGCAGCCCCACAGCTGCCCCGTCACCGTGTCCCCTCTCAGCCTCCTCTCACTCACCCCCCACGTTATCCTCCCCTCAGCTACCCACAGTCTCCCTTCAGTCCCACAGTAGATATCCCCTGCCAATGTCCCTCACAGCGTCCCCTCAGTGCCCCCTCGCTAGCCTCCCCTCAGTTCTGCGCCGTTTCCCCTCTCAGTCCCCCCTTTATCCTCCCCTCAATTCCCCCCAGTTTCCCCTCCTGGTCCTGCTGCGATGTCCCCTGTCAGTCTCCCCTCAGTCCCACTGTAAGTGTCCTCTCTCAGTGCCCTCTCACAGCGTCCCCTCTGTCTCCCCCCATTATCCTCCCCTCAGTTTCCCCTCTCAGACCTGCCACGATCTCCCACCAGTCTCCTCACAGTCCTCCCTCTCAATCCCGCTGCAGATGTCCCCTCAATGTTCCCCCTCAGTGTCCCTGCCTCTGATGCACCCAGGGGGGCCATGCCAGGCCGTGCCCTCCTCCTGCAGCCCCAGAGTTCAGGGGGTGACGGGCAGCCCAGGCCCTCAGGGCACCGCTGCCACCATGGGGTGCTTGTGTCCCCCCAGCACCTCTCCGCTCAGGCTTCCCTCAGCGCTCCCCCTTGTTCTCTGCCCCCTCCTGCCTTTCTCCCCTGCTCCTCGATCCTCATGGCTTTCTCCTTCTCCTCAATCCCCACGTGTGGCTGCGACGACCTCCGCGGTGGGGCTTTTGCCCCACCGCGGAGGTCGTCGCAGCCGCACGTGAGGGAAAACCCCCAACTTAAGCCGATCGCAGCTGACCAGCGCCAAACCCAGCCTTGCTTTAACAAATTCTCTGTCTAGACAGACTTCCCAGCCCGAAACAGGTTTATAGGACTGGAGCTCATCTCCTTCCGTGGATTTCCATACTGGTTCCCAACCTGAGAAGCAGGTCGTATAAGCTCCGGTGACGTGCCGTAGCAATGTGGCAGCAGAGCTCCTTGTACCCAGACTGGTTGCTCGGGGCTGTTTTCTTCGCCTGTGTGTCAATACGTCCCCGAAGAGCAGCCACCAGCGGAGGACAGGCTGGAGAAGGGCACTGGGACAGTCCTGAGGATGTGTTGATGAAGTCCATAAGCCGTGAAAGATTCATCAGCAACACTTTATTGGTAGGATGGAGATCTATAATTGACACCTTCTTCTGCAAAGAGTAAGTCTGCCTTTTGTTTATGGCAAAACTGGAATTCATTACATTGACTTCTACATTTACATGCATTTCATTACATTTACTTGCAAACGCTGTATTTATTTACATGGTGCCTGTCCTTGCTGAGGTCTGGCTGGAATCACCCTGGAGGTCTCTGCTTCTATCACTACAGTGCTCGTTAGTTACACAAGTAAGTGCTCTCTGGTTGTGCCTGCCTTAATTTCCTTCAAAAGCAGCGAGTTCCCGTCTGTTTTAGGATGGCTCAGCATGGGACAGGGTTCGGTGTTTCACAGCAGCGCCAGACATGAGAGCAACAGCTCTTGTCCAGCAGTGTTTTACTGTGATATAAGGCATTTGCCCCAGTTCGGGTTGAGGGAAAATGTTTTGCTCTTGGAGGTGGGGGGTAGAAATCAGGTCAGATTGTCCACCAGGCACAACCAGGGACAGCAGTGCCCTCTGCTATCTGCTGCTTCAACTTTTTAAAAAGTTTGGTCAGTGCATTTTGAGTAACCTTTGCGCTTATCTGCCCACTACATCATTTGTGGCCTTGGAAATGAAGGACTTGCTGGAGCCACTGATGCCAGGAGACCCCCATAGCATTTTGCTCCCCTTATAACCCTCCCTCTCTGCTGCTGCAATGACTGCGGCTCTGGTGTGAAGTCAGGATGGGGATCTGCTGCTGGGGACACAACCTGAGCAGTTGGTGCTCGATGCTGGGAAAGTGGAGAAGACAGAAGGAATCCTGGAGGCCTTGACTCCTCTCCCATTAGCTGGGAGACCTCCTCTATCGGAACAGCAAGTGCCAGGCTTGCCACATCGGTGGAATCAGAGGGGAGCTGAGTCCTGGGGACAGAGCGGGAGAGGAAGGAGGTGCTTTGGAGGGAGGGAATCCCACACACTGGGCAGGAGGGGAAGAGGAGGATCCTATTGCTGCTGTGTCCTGCAGCTTCTCCGTGGCACGATGTCCCCTTAGGATGGCCCCAGTTGCCCCCATCTATGGGATTAGAACAGCACTGGGCTAATGGCAGGAGGGAGCGGAAGAGCTTGACCCCTGTCCACTGCCCCTGGAAACAGGGCTATCATTGCATAGCCAGAAGGCTTAATAGCACCGCAGCGCTTGGGGTGCAATAGCCTGTTGGTATCGGTATGGCAAGAGTCACAGGTGGCCTCACCCACTGGTAATGCCAAACGCAGAACATGCTCAAACCAAGTAGGAGGATTTTTGAGGAGAAAGGAAACTTTGAAGGACACTGTACAGCAAGCAAACAAGCCCTACTACTGCAGACTTGCTCCCAGGATTCCCAGTCTGGACCCCAGCACACAGCTCCCGGCTCCCCCAGCTAATGGTTCAGCCCTTGCGTGGATTCCCGAGGACTTCATCCACGGTGCTCGAGAGGCACGGTGAAGCAGGTGCTTAATGGATAACTCCTTTATTCAGGGACTAGTTCCAAGTGAAATTGCATAATAAAATCTGCACTGCTGCAGCCCATTTCCAGACTTCCTGTCTCCAAAACTAAGCTGCTTAAAGACACAGTTCCCGAGATCCTACCTTCCTTCCCCAGCCAAAACATGGAAGTATCATTTCTATAGCTTGTGACCTCAAAACCTTTCAGCCAAACAATTAACAATGTTTGAGTAACTTCTGAGGAGCTCTGCACTGTAACTTGTCACTGTAGCATCATCAGAGCAGTTCTCGTTGGGAAGAAGAGTCTGTTTTTCCTGGTAATGTTCAGTCCCAGCACCTGGTTGCCTGCCCACCCCTGCGTGCTGCCAAACAAAGCTGTCCTGGGCAAAAAGACAAGCCCGGTGCCTGCTGCCTCCTCTGCTCCTGGCTGCTGCAGGAGGTGCTGCCTATTCTTCCCCCAAGCCCATCTCTTTGGTTACACACACCCGGCACTCAAGGGATTGTGAAGCAACTTTATGTGAGATATCTGTTGTTTCTGGCTTCTGATTCTCCTTGTATGTGTGAATTCTTGGTGTGTTCAGGAAGTGGTGGTAACCCCGGGACCGCAATCATAGTGCTGCTCTGTGTTTAGCGATATGTCTGTGACTTCTGCAAACCCTTGGCTCCTGGGACTACGGAGACTAACGTCCCGAGTGGTTTCCTTGCTTCATTTTATGCAAAACGAAGTGTCTGCAGATGGTCAGCCATGTTTTGTAGGTGCCATCCTGTCATGTAATGCTGTTAAGCACTGGTCAGACCTGATTCTCCTTTCCTTTTCACTATGTATTCATTATTTTAAAGCCATTTCCTACCTACTTGTTGAATAGAACCTAGTGGATGCAAACATGGACATTACTGTGAACTGCTCAAGATCCTGCCCATCATCTGTCAAGACCGGCCTTTCTACTAGCATAACCCTGATGCAGGGGAATCATCCATTCAACGACTAAGACGAGCTCACAGAAGTGAGAAAAACAGTTCAGGGAAAACACGTAGTCTTCTGTCATCAACATCCAGCCTGTCACTTTTTTCTGAAAAATGTGAAGCCCTTTTGCTGGAGTTGGTCAGTAATTCTGCCATGCTTGACAAACTATTATGAAAAGATCTGTATAAGTGTGTCTCTGCACTCTCACCCTGGGTTTGATGCTCTAGAAATCATATTTTGCACTTTGTCTGAGAGACAACTGTCCATTTGCTTTACTTTTGAAGAGTCAAACTGCTGTGAAAAGCAGTCTGTCTGTCTGTGGGCTCTGCTACATTGCAGTTTTGTCTGTCTGACACCAGCTCTCACCCAGCCTCACAGTCAGTTTGAAAATCGTATTTCTATCCATAAAATAGTAATGTAGGTAATCTGGGCAAGTTTCCAGTCTGACAGCTCCCTTTTAGCGGCTGGAATTCGTGGTTTATGGGTGGTTTCAGCCAACATGGGCCAAAATGAATGCAAGAAACTTTTCCCCCCCCCCTGCAGATTACAGTGAAAGATCCCTTCCCTGCACACATGGAACACAGGGTGCCCACAGGTACACTCTGGCCACTTCAGATGGGAAGATTTCAGCGTTTTCCACCTCCCTGCTCTCTGCCTCATCCCCTGTCAAAGGCTGGGCCTCCCCCATCACGCTGTCAGCAGGAGGGAGCTCTTGAAATCTCCTCAGGTGCTGCAGGTCACAGCTCAGCATCGGCTTAATCCCCAGTGAATGGCAGCCCGAGTTCGCGTGCAGAGCCGGGAGCTCCGGCAGCCAGCACCACTCACGCTCCCCTCTGCTGAGTTCACCACAGGCTCTGCCTCTTGCTGGAACCTGCATCTCAGGAAAGCCCTCGTCCTTCCCACCAAAACCAGAGCCTCTCTCTGTTCTTCCTTCTCCTCACTCCATGCATCTCAGAGCAGTGACATGTTGGCATCTTTGAACCTCTGCCCCAAGGTGGGGGATTGGGAGATTCCCTGTCCCCTGAAAGATGTCTTCAGAGTCCTCCTCACCCTTCTGTCCTCTGCTCTTTCCATGAGGGCATCGCAGAGATGAGATCAAGGGCTCAGCACGCGGTACCACACTAAGCATTGCTCCTTTCGATCAAATGCGATCCAAGCATTTATCGACCTACCTGGAGAGCCTACATATTTCTTTTGTGGAAGTAAATTAATTACTACAAATCTCACATTTCAGCTGTTTTTCTCTCTGCACATAGCTTTCTTTTCCTTATTGGTAGCAGTGCTCAGAGCCATGCAGGGATTTTGACACAAGTGTCAAAGGTGACATTTGGAAACGCCCTCCTTGCATTTTGCCCGACAGTCCTTATTTTTTGCTGCAGCAAAATCTGATATTCCCACAAAAACTCTGCCTGAGCTCGTAGTCTGTCATCCTGACACCTGTCTGCAAAATTCTGCTGAGCCCTTGCAATGCCATGGGGACACTGATGGCATTCTTCCCCTGCTCTGCTGCTGTCCTGGTGGTGGAGGTAGCCACAGCAGCACGACTCTGCTGTTGCGCAGGCTCCATCGAGCCTTTCCTGTCCCTCTGCCTCAGTCCTCTTCCTTAAAGGAACTCTTGGTGTGGATCACGGCTTTAGTGCAAGACCTCTGGTTATCTCTAGGAGCTCCATTCCTGGAAAATTCTCCTTACCTTCTCAAGGGTTAATCTGGCTTGTCCACCAACCCAGAACCTTTTTGCTTTGGCCTTAACTCCTCACACCTGCTTAAAAAACTTCATAGCTTATCAGGAACTCTGTGGAACTCCCAGAGTCACCCAGAGAGCAACCCCAAGCTCTCCTGTGGTGTCAGCCTCTCTCCATCACTGGGGTTAAAGGCCAAGTTTGTGAAATGTTTTGGTTTTAGGCAGCAGACAGGTCCCTCAACTTCTGTGTTAGACTCCAAGAGCTAACTCTGCTCAAGTTCTCGGAGAAGGGTAAAGCCTCAGAGGTGGCTGCCCTGTCCCTGCTCGGGCACCATTGTGTGCCGTTATGCACCCGACAGGCCCGCTCGGGGCAGCGACCAGCTCTGGAGACGAATGCACAGCAGCACCGTGCCTCTGCAGACCCAACGGCCGGTCCAGAGCCGAGCTCTTCGCAGGGGAATGGTCGGCTCCTCCACAGGACTTCCCTTCCCTACTGTTGTCTGGAGCATCACCAGCCCCCTCTCTTCCCCTGAGGGACCTAAACATTGCGTTTGCTGGCACTTCGGCGATGGAGATGCCTGGTGACTACGGTTCTGTGGCTGGACACATGCAAACTTCTCAAGCTGATGGCACACGAGACCTCTGCAGGACTCAAGGCCCAGCAGCTTTGCAGATGACCATCATTCCATCCCTCTGGCCTGGGGTTCTCCCACAATCACCCTTCTTGGGGACCCCCCCAGTGTGGATCTCCTGAAGAGGAACAGGGGTGCTCACCCCCCTCAAGCCTTCGAGCGAGGCTGTGGACTGCACTCTCCTCCCATGGAAGGAAGGACTCCCAGGAGCTTTCTGGGCTGGGTCCTGAGAAAACTGTCCTGCTGAACCAGTTGCAATTTGTATAAAATTCTTCAATATTCATCAGGGCAGGCAGCCCATGGAGCTGGGTTGACAAGGTGAATACATTAACCGCCTGTTTGTTTCTCCAGCCTCACTCTCCCTCCATCACAAGGGTTCTTCCCCTCCTTTAGACAAAAAAAGAGCAACTTCCATGGGAGACAGGAGCTCGGAGAGCTTGGTGTGGTCTGGTTCAAAGTGGGAGCACTCGTGCTCCAGGCCCATGTTGCCTGAAGAGGACCCCACCGAGCCATGCCATGGGTGTCTGGTCCCCATCATCACCTCGGCCAAGCCACCAGCAGGAAAGATCCATCTCCAGGCCCAGCCTTGGGTGGACATGGTGGTCTCTTGAGGGCAGATCTGCTCAGAGCTGAGGTTCAGGAGAGCAGGGACCAACCCAGGCAGATTGTGGCGTAGGGCTGGACATCAGGGGAGGGTTACAGTGGGAGATGACAAGCAGAGGAGACACCTCCCCCTGGCCTGGAGTTAGGAACTGCCTTTTCTAGGAGAAACAAGACTGAATGCTGGTCATCTTCTCGACATTTCAGGGGGACTGGTAGAGTTGGATGGTGATGGCTTTTTTCCTCCTCTTTCTAGCAAAGAACAGGTTAGTGGAAAACCGCAGGTGGATGGCTCTTGCATGGCCAGGTATTCAGCAAACCCCTGAGGTCTCAGCTTTTGGAATTTGGAAAGCACTGAAACCTTCTGATCTATTAATTGATAAAGAAAACATTTAATTTCCATGATGCATGAGCAAAGCTTTAAAAGCAGCTTTTAGCTCAAAACCTAGGAAAACAAAAGGAGTGAGAAAGGACAAAGTGACCAAAATGTAACATTTCACCAACCTTCCCCTCACTGAATTTTTCACATCAGTTAGATTCCAACCAAATTTGTTATTTTTTCTTGTTCTGGCAACAATCAGTTCACAGTCTCCACTCTTCCTCTAGCCCTGTGGCTCTCTCACAGCCCTTCTTGGGGAAGGTCTAGCTCTCATGCATCCCGCTCGGATGTGGCTCACTTCCCTCCCATCGCCTTGCGCCGGCTGCCTGAGTCCCACCGGGCATCATGCGGGTGCCCAGCGCACAGCCTG
>VZTO01005508.1:20202-52581 GCA_013400615.1 Syrrhaptes paradoxus | reverse complement strand
TTTTTTTTTTTTTTTGTAGGAGAACACTAC
The DNA here is from genome assembly GCA_013400615.1 of Syrrhaptes paradoxus. Taxonomy (NCBI): domain Eukaryota; kingdom Metazoa; phylum Chordata; class Aves; order Pterocliformes; family Pteroclidae; genus Syrrhaptes; species Syrrhaptes paradoxus. The sequence continues at coordinate 52,551 of VZTO01005508.1, read as the reverse complement.
CAAATCTGACAGGGAAAAAGGGTGCCGCTTCCCTAGAGACTCTGCCAAACAAATTCCTTTCTCTTTCAGAACCAAACTAGCATAGAAAAACTACTCAGTCTTGTTTTTCACAGTGAGCTGCTCCTTTGAAGTGAACTATGTACAGAATTTTTGGTGGTACATTCTGAATTAATGCAGGGTGTCCAAATGCCAGTCTACTAGTTTGTATTTTCATTGACAATCCATGTCACTCTTCAGAGAGGTATTATAAGGTGGATTTGGATCATACTGATCAGAGTGGAAAGTCACCGGTGATATAACGGTGGTTCAGTAGAATGAAGCAGGCTCAATTTCATGGTGAATTTTCCAGCAGAGGAAAGATGGTGTACTGGCATTTGTGTTTATGTAGTACAATTCCTCCTAGGGTTCCTGGGCACTACCACAAAATGAAAGCCCTATAAGTAAAGTTGGCAATATATAAAGACTTCAAAACAGAATCTTAAATAATGCTAATAATCCAAAAAATCAAACAACACAGACTGTAGCGGTCAATTTAGAAAACTGTTTTCATATTGGATGGAAATCCTGACTATTGGACATGCAACAATTTATCTTGCTTGCAGTGCTCAGCTATAAAGGTAGAGGTTTTATGCAGCTTACTTAGGGCTTGATCCAAATCCCACTAAAATTAGTGGAAATCTTTACACTGACTTCAGGGAGGTTTGCAGCAGATGTTTAATTTCAGTCAAAAGCAGTACTGCTGCAGTATTTGAAAAGCTGTAGATGGGGTAATGAGAGAAAGAAAGAGAGAGAGTGGCACTATCCTTTTACCAGTTACCTAGAAAATCCAATTAACCAGTGATTTAAAGAAGTGGAAAGCAGTGGAATTAAATAATTTTATTTCCTTCAGTTAACAATAGCACATTAAGTTGTTAAGATGCAAATCATTTCAGATTCTAATACTCTTTTCATTATCCATGCTGTTTGCTTGTGCATGTTAGCTTCAGCAAAGAAACCACATCAGTCAATTTCCCTTTCCTTAGCTCAAGCCTGTGGATTTGTATAATTCAAAATGCTGGAGAAATTGCTTTTTAAAAGATAAATTAGGCTTATATATATTTTAAATCTTGAAAACTTTAAAAAATTCATAATAGAATTGCAAAATCATGGGTTTTGGCTGAACAAAAGTTTACATTTAGGATATTAAAGGAATAAGTTAATTATTCTGGTCCATATTTGCCTCTGATCAATCTTACTTAGCTCGAATATTCAAGTACTCTCTCCAGCACTTCAGGTATTGCTCCTGATTAAGCCTTAAAAATAGCAAGCACAACTTTGTTCCATAACTCACACTTTGGCCTCACAGTTTGTGTGCTGCTATGTGCCATTGTTTATGAGATATCCAGACTTTAAAAATCATGATGGAATAAGAGGATCTATATATTTCTGTGCAGTCACCGGGTGATTGTGGTTGTCATACTCTCTTTACCATTATACGAAATCAATAACATTAAAATTGCTGCTTAAGAAGTCAAGAGTTACTGTAACAATGAAGTGCATTACAGTTTCTGAGTCATTTTTAGTATCTTCCTATTTATGTCGAGAGCATCCACAGATCATGTACTGTAATGGTTTTGTACCTCCAGGCAGATTATTATTGTTTATCACCTTCCAAGTTGTGCAAAGTGTTGGTACGGAGGTCTCACTCTTGGCTGTGTAACATCAGATACTTTGGTTTTGGTTTTGTTTTTTTAAAAAGAAAACCTACCCATACCAATCATAAATATGTAAACAGTATTAAGACATTAATTTATTTACCATGAAATGCTTATTTATGACAATGAAATTCTTGAAAATCAGTTCCCTTTATTTGGCCAAGAGCAGAATAGATGGTTTGGCGGTTCTTCTGCGTCAGGCAATGATATTATGACAAGAAGAAAACAAAAGCCATAGAAGTCTTGATGTGGAAGGATTTCCACTGACACCTCATATTACAGAAGAACGTGAGCCTTGAATTTAGGGATTAACAAATCATCAAGGAATATGTAAACAGTCTATTAACACGTCAACATTGCACATACAGAGGAGCAGATTCTGAAGAGATACCACAATATGCCTGGGACACATGTAATCCATTCACAGATTTGCTTCACTCCTCAGCCACTGGAACTGATCTGGTTTATACGTCCAAAAGTCTAACCTACAATGTGGGTTCATGTATTGTGTGTGTATATATATATATATATCTGTATAGAGTTTATATGTACTGTATCCATGTATTTGTATTGTACAGGATATTGTGCATTTCCTCCTTAATATACTCCTTGATTCCTATGGAGTAGGATTCTCTACTTATTTCAGTACATCATGCAACACCAGGCCTAATGTACCTAAGCAGAGTATATGGTGTGAAATGCATTCAAGCTGGACAGCCTTTGTTTTACCAGTCAAATAATGAAATTGCAGGTGCCAGCCCAGTCTAACAGGAATGAAACGGGATCAAGGAGTACTTGCAGTTAGATCACAAGACAACTTATGAGTATATTTAGAAGAACAGTGACATCAGAAAACTGTACCATCCCTGGGAAATCCATAGTTGAATCAGAATCTAAGATGGTTGTCAAAAAGTAATAGAAAAGAGACAGACAAGGAAGTTAGCTAGGGATCTATGCTAGGCTACATGACGAATCTTATAAAAGCCTCAGACTGAATATGACCCTTCTTATATCTGAAGATCTCAAATGTTAAAGTGAAAAAGTTGTAGGGGCTACATTATGAGAGTATAGTAGCTCTGATGGTCCAACACACTGTCAAAGATGTTGTTTGCAGACAGAGGCAGCTTTTGTGCCCAAAATTTTGCACTGTAATACCCATGCACATGCATGCACTAGGAATATGCACGACTGCACCCTAAAACATGCATGTTAGGTAAATATGGGTTTTTTTTTGTGTTGAGGACCTTTTTCATCCTTTCACTTCTGACATGCATAAGAGCACTTCCAGCCCACTTAAGTGTTCTAATTAAGTTGTCAGAACAACACAACAAGCACATTTGTTGCAGTAGTGTAAATTGGAGTATTGCTGCTTGGAATAAATGAGAGGTATTCATGTAGCATTAGTGTTATGGAGACTAGCATCAAACTTCCAGAATACACGTACTACACATTAATATTTTTTTTACCATCAAAGTAGAAAGGAGGGTATTTTTTTTTTGTTCCATTATCCAGCAGATTTTAGTTGTCAGTCTTGGCTCTTTGTTATTGTCTAAATCTAGTTGCAATTAAGCAAGAATATGATTTCCAATACACTTAGTAGCAGGATCATATGTCCTCTTGCTCAGTCAAGTGTGTACTTGTGCAGAAGAAAGTAGAGAAGTGCCTTCAGTCCAAGGACATGGAAAATGTAACCCTATCAAATTGACTATCAATAATTAAGGTCTTTGATGCTTTGAATCATTTAGATAATAAGATTGCTTTGAAGTAAATAAATAACAAATTAGAATTTGTGGCAGTCACAGGTGTTTGGCAAGACCAGCTTGTAATCAAAAGCAAATGAATGCATTTTACTCTGTGTAATTAGAAAAAGAAATGAAGTTTATATGCAAATTGTAAAGCACTTTACTAAGAGATAACTGGTCAGGCAGCTTTTTGTAATTTAAACTTTCATTTATGGGAAGAATTTGCAAAGTATCCATTTTCAATGCAATTTCAGTGCAGCTGGTTGAACTATCTTAGTCTTCCTAAGAGAGAAATTCAAACATCACTGGTATCATGCCAATCTTGTTATGGCACAGTAAGGACAACATATGCATTTTTAAACTTATCTCTCTTTCCCTGCTTCTGAAATGATAGCAAACAAAAACCCCTGAAGGTTAGGTAGAATTACTCAGTGCCAGTAAATAAGTGAATAATTATAGAAACACTGGCAGATAAATAAGCAGAAAAAAACCTGCTAATAATATGATTCACACATTTTGCGGGACTGAAAGTTGATATTGAATAAAAATAAGGGCTTTTCACCTACCTTCCATAGCCAAGGGAAGATTTCCTCTCTGTCTGACATTGTTGAACCACCTTATACATTTCCGTTCAGAGTGTTACATTCACCTTCAAATGTCATGACTGACACGGGATGCATGAGGTAGAAACTGTTTGGAGTAGGTATGCCAAGAGGATGGAGGTAAGCATCTTGGAAGTGAAACTGGGTTTGCTGTGAAGGGACATGAGGTAGCAGATTGAAGATTAGCCCGAGCAAGTATGAGACAGTGGGATAAAGAGAACTAAGGTAGATACAGATTCTGAAGTGGAAGCTGAGAGGAGGAAATAGAATAGGCATGTGGAGAATGGAAAGTCTAAGGCAGAGGAGAACAGGAGAGACAATGCATGAAGACACGATGAAATTGGTTTTTGCAGGGTTTACTCTTCAGAATGGGGTCTGTAAATTTCAAGATATTGTGACTGAGAAGCATAGAATGGAGACATTCAAAACCTTGGATGAGTTCCTGTGTGATCTGATCTAGGTGTTCCTGCTCCGGCAGGGGGATTGGACTAGATGATCTTTCGAGGTCCCTTCCAATCCCTAACATTCTGTGATTCTGTTATTCTGTGAATTACCCGATAAAACTAGGATTTGATTTTCTTATGTTGAACCATTGCCTATAATCACCAGTGTTGGAGATACCATGTCTTCCCATTACTGTGTTCAAATATAACTCTGAGGAGAAGGACTTGGGGATATTGGTGGATGAGAAGCTCAACACGAGCCGGCAGTGTGCGCTTACAGCCCAGAAAGCCAAGCGTGTGCTGGGCTGCATCAAGAGAAACATTAGCAGCAGGTCAAGGGAGGTGATTCTCCCCCTCTGCTCTGCTCTCATGAGACCCCACCTGGAGTCCTGTGTTCAGATGTGGGGCCCCCAACATAAAAAAGACATGGACCTGTTGGAGAGAGTCCNTTCAAGGCCAGGCTGGATGAGGCTTTGAGCAACCTGGGCTAGTGGAGGGTGTCCCTGCCCATGGCAGGGGGGTTGCAACTTGATGATCTTTAAGGTCCTTTCCAACCCAAACCATTCTATGATTCTATGATCTTTGTAAGCTGTCTGAAAGACAGAAGGAATGGGGTTTTCCTACTACATTACTCCTATCCCAAAAACTGCTAGGAAGCAGTGGTTGCAAATCAGTGATTTGTGAGTATATGATCACACTTTCAACTTCTCTTTGATTCACACTTGTCCTATGCTGTTAATGCTGCCTTTGCTATTAGCAGAATTTGTTGTCCTTTCAAGAAAAAAGATCCAAATTATCATATAATGGAGGTGTTTGTGAACAAAAAGCAGTATGTATTCTTTACTCGTATATAATTTAAATTTTTTTTTGTAATTACTAATAAAGTCCTCCCTTCAAGTATAAGATTAACAAAAGAGATTCACTGTTCCTGCTTTCTGGTACAGTATGTCGGTCTCATTTCATTCGACACTTGACTAATTTACTGAATTGGGTGAATGATACCAACCATGTTTTTTGCAAACACTTTCAGGAACTTTTTATTTGCAAGGCAGTGCACTGTCAGTGTCTTAAATGCTAGTCTTCTATATCCACTTTTTTCTGCTACTTTTCAGACTAGCCGACCTTTTGGTTTTATACATCTATTTTCTTGATTAATCACCATCATCGAATCATTGAATCATTAAGGTGACCTCAAGGATCATCAAGTCCAACCTTTATGAGCAGTTATGCTCCCTTTCTCTCAACAGGTTTTTTTTGGAAGTGGCTTCTATGACAATTAATTATTTCCCATACAATTCAGCCCCAGCCAGTAACCTTGCTTATTAAGAAAAAAAAATTGCATATATAGTGAGCTGCAAGCTTTTGCTTAATTAACATATACATATTTCATAGGGGGAATAATTACCAGATTATTTATATCACAATAGGAAAAAATGATCCACAAATGCCTAAGGATTCTTCTTACTAAAATTCTTTTGAATATTCATTACAATTTTAAATCATCTTTGTTGAAGTCTAAATTGTCATGACATTGTACTAGCTGTGAAGTATTCTTTTTCATACCCTTGCTATTGACCAATTCTTTGACTACAGAAAATTCTTGATGTGTATTATTATGTAACTACTGTTGTATCATTGTAGTGATCAGAGAAAATCCTAAACCCACAGGTATAGAGATGTCAGCTGTAGTGGGCTGGCCAAATAGTGAAGCTAGACACAGGTTTTTTATTAAAGTGCACTTGCAGTGTCAGTGCCTTGCAATATTTCTTTTCTCTTTTTCAAGGCTATCATCTGGTGTTGCTGTCAAGCAGGTTCCAACCTAGCAGTGATTTCATTAGTGACAGGTGAAATAATCAATAGCAATCTTTGTCTTTCCTCTCTGCAGCAGCTATTTAGACCTTCACAACTGCAAGGGAGGAAACGGATTTTCTTGTCACAGAACTGCAGATGTTTTTCTGTCAGTAGTGATTTCTGGTATAGAATTGTCACTATTGCATTGCGTTCTGTTCATCTGTTTCCTCCCTCACCTGTTTATTTTCCTGATATACTTGGCTAAAAGTCTTTTAAAGGAAAGCCCATCATGGTGTTCTGTGTTTTTTTCTTAGCAGAAGGGGATCCTGATTATGGCTCAAGATCTCAGTCAATGTCACAATAAAATAAATTTCAAAACCCCATGGTAGATACTTAATCAAATCTCATTCCATCTGAAATAGGGACCACAAACCTAAGATGATTTCTTTATGATGCGGTATCATATAGTCTTCTTAAATACAGTGGTTTAGCACAGAATACCTTCACCAAAATCTCTATACAGTGGAAAGTTAGCTTTGCAGCTATACCTTGAAAGTCAGGCATGAAACTTCTTGAAAAAAGGAGGAATTTAAAACTGCATATTCACTCTTGCTAATGAATGTTTCCAGGTATTGTTTCTTTTACAAATTTTTGTTCAGCAGAAGACAAGTATGTTGTCAGAGAAAAATAATAGTAGCTACGACACACATGTAGCAATACTATGTTCACAAATATCAGCTTTTGGAGAATACACATTTCTTTAAAAAACTCAATGAGATAAAATTTACATACTTTACAAAGTGTCAGACCCCACATCATGAAATGGTGCCATTAAATTCTCACTTATGCTATGCAATGTTCAAGTTGTACATTCAAAGGAGGCAAGGGAAAATTTTAAACAGAGAATCATTATTCACACAATGGTTGTAACAGAATATTATCATGATTTGGATACCCAGGGTCCAAAGTCTAGAGGAACGAAATGCCCAAAGAGCCCAGCCTGCAAAGTGCTGCACACTCCTTTCTCCCCTTGTCTGCAGCTGTAGATGAGGGCATTCATTATTTCCATGTGTCAAGTGTAGAAATTGGTTCCAAATTAGAGGCACATGCTTTTACTAAAGACAGAAACTGAATTATGATTAGACTGTAACTCCAAATTACACCAGTATATGAAAATATATAAGCTGCAGGGGAACACAGATCCAGATGAATTTGTCCTTTTTGTCTCACAAACGAAACCTATTCTTCATCCAGAACAAAAACTAGAAATAGAGAGTATTCAAAAAATCACAAAGTTGATGCAACATTTCATCTTGTTGTTTGTCACTAAAAAGTGCCTTTTAGACATTTTGTTTTATCTTTTCTCATTCATCTAGATAGGCTTATCATTTTTTTTCTCATTCCTTACTAATGGGTACTTTCTAAGTGTGGAAAAAAGAACAAAAAAGACAAAACAAAAAAGAGTGACAGAGAGCGAGAACAAACCATCATTCAGTTTCAATGCCTCATTCAATTCCAAAGCTACATTTCTTTTATAAAAAGAAGCTGATATTTATAAACCTCTGTGTTGAAAAGGAGTGGAGATTTCTTTTTTCCTTTTTATTTCAGCCTGTGAGTTACACATACTTTTGAAAGAAATTCCAAGTTCCCTTGTTGAAAGAGGCAATCATATGCCTGAGGAGATACACAATAGGAACTGGCAATGGAGTATTTCCACTTCTTATTTGTTGAAGAAAAAAAAAGTAACTATGACACCAACTCGGAAATAAGAAAAGACTTTCTTTAATTGGCAGAGGTCTGCATACACCTTGTTGAAAAGAAACTACAGTCTAGCACAATTCTGTTTCAGTAATAAAAAGCCCTTTGAGTCTATACCCAGAGGAGTCTGGCCTTCCTTCCTATTTAATACTGGGGAAAGGAATATTGTCTGAGATCCCAATCCTCATTTTAGCTTCTGTTCCAGATTTACAATTGTTGGCTGAGCGTACTAGGAAAGGCTCACAGAAAACTCAGATTTTCTTCTCAGCTTAGTCACAGACTTTTCTATGAGATTTTAGTCACTTCTTTATACTGCAATCTCCTAAAAAAATGACACCCTATTACTTACCAAACTGTTACATTACTTTGAGATTCTTGGAAGTATGATGTTAATAAAAGCAGGCAAGTAAATGAGGAAATATTTTTAATGAAATCAGAATTTGATACAAGAAAATACAAATTGCAAAGAAGCCTATAACGTAGCTGACTGATGAGAAATGTCTTCTAAAACTGTCAAATCATTTACTGATTTACAAATAGCAATATTTTCCTTTGACGGTTACCAATATGAAATATGCATCACTTTCCATGCCATCCAAATTCTCACTATTTTGACTCTTTTGTTTGGAACAGGAAATGGTTTTGAAATCTCAACATTTTCTGCAGAAATTATATATTTTAAATTGCTAAATACTTTCTAATTATTACTAGGTACCATTTTTCATAGTAAAAGAGAATTCTGACAAGGCACTTGAGGATCCACTTTTACTCTGGGCTAAACAGAGATCAGACTGTCAGTCCCATGTTTTGCCTATCTGCTGTGGCCTGATAGCAACTAGTGTATCCTTTAGAAGAGCAAGAAATTATTCTGCTGGTCTCTGTTATCAGGTAGAGATGGCACAGAAAACCAGAAAGTGACATGAATTTCATGTAACATAAAGCATATGCCCAATATCAAACCGCTAGAAATTTGCACCGATCTCTCCCAAAACATCTAACACACCTCAATTTCTTTTGTCATTTTTTACAGATTAAAAAAAACCACACATACAAGAATTTTTTTTCCCTTGGCATTTTGTCAAGCTTCTATGGGTGAAAAAAAAAGTGAGTTATGCTGCTGAGGTCACATTTAATATGTTTCTCCTCCTGCACAGGATGAACTGCAATGTATCATTTGCCTTCTGTCAGTTCACCTAGGCACTTCTAATTTTCTCTGAATGGATGTTTCTCAACTCCTTTCTTTCAAAGGCAACCCAGGTGGCAAGCTGCTGTCCACCAACTCTCTGGAAAGACAGTATGAGCAGATGTTTCCAGCTGCAATAGTCAGAAACCTTATTTCCTTTATACCTCCAGGAATACACTCTTCTTTTGTTTGAAGACAGTGTGTATGCTCAGGGATGGATGAATTTCGTTAGCAGATGGAAGGTCACAGGTGATTTTGCAGGGAAACATAATTAAATTGCATTGAATTAAGTGGCTGACAAAGACACAGCCTACTCTTCCCACCTTGAATGAGACAGATAAAATGCAGCTCCATACTCCAGCAGCAATCATATTGTACTTTTGAAAAGGGGAATTAATCTGGAGTGAACTCATTTGATGATCCCTGACTCTGAATCTTTCATCAAAATTATTTGTCCATCAGCTTGGGATGAGAAAGCAAATAATTCACAAATTCACAATTAGCAGGCTTACTTTTTTTTTTTTTTTAATTAACATTTATGCCAGTCATAGAGTTACTGATGCTAGAGAGGACTCCTTTCTCTTGCTATATAGAATTGATTCATACATGCTTGGGAAGATCATGCTGATCAAAAACAATTAAGGAGGAAGGAGAGTTATTAAAGCTGAAGAGAGCTATCTAATTGCTAATACTGAGTAGCATAAGCTTTCCCACAGTAAGAGGAAACACACTGTAGCTGTTGCTTCAGTTGTGTTCCAACTCTGACCTCAATTTATGCAAAGCAAAAACCTAAGCATAAACTAAATAATAAGTGGATCAGGACTTTGGTGTCTGTTGCTGATGTTTGCAGACAAATCATTTTGCCATTTACATCTTAGATTATAGATCATTCAAATGGAAACAGTAAAGAAAAATACCAGTAAAGGTCTAACACAGAAAGGTTTTTGAACATCCACAACTCCGCATTATTTCAAAGTACTGGCTCATTCACAGGACATACTCAGAGCTCATTTTAAGGAGACACCAAATTCTTATAGATAGGTCATTATGCATCAATCAGACCAGTAAATTAAAATCAGATCTTTGTAGGACTGGGACTTGTTTCCTTAACTGATGCTCAGTGAGAACTTCAAACACAAGTTAGTATAAAATTTATCTTAAGATATTTATTCCTGTAACATGGGCCAGTATAAAGGTTTTCCTCAAAAATCACAGAACTGTGTTGTAACTACTCAAGTATCTTCAGTCAACCAACCTAGTTTGGAAATCCCATAAGAAGACACACATTATGAGATATTGGGTTCTTCCACTTCTGGATGGACAAAACAAAATCAGTTTTTCCTAGGAATTTTGTTCCTTGGTCCCTGCTTGTAGTAAAATTCTGAAGTAAACATCACATTTTTGTACAAAGGACTTAGAATTAAGATCGCTTTCAATATTTGGAAAAGTTTGAGGCTTTTCATGTCCTTTGACATTTCCTTGGGACTCATCAAAATGGGGGAAAGAAAAAGAGACATTACAAGCAAGAGATTCACAGAACTGTACAGCTATTTGAAGCCCTAATCTGCAGAGATATGAATTCTGCAGTAGGACTATTTCAGCTATATTCTCTAATTTTGCCTTGGTGAAGGAAATGTATGAATAAATAGGACACCACACAATAGATTGTGTGTCCTCTGCTAGTGTGTTTAGCTTAAGTGAATGGGTCAAAAAGTGTGTCCTTCTTCAAAGCTTCATGTATGTGATCAGTGCTTGTCCTGAAATAGTCAGTAGTTATTAAAACTTAACTAGAGTGCTGGGTTTTTTTTTTTTTCATTCTTGCTTCAAATAGTAAGTTTTGCACAAAGATAATACAGAATCCTAGTGTGGAGTTTTTTCATCGTCAAGAAAGAGCATTACAATTGCTCCCGTGAAAGATATTGTTAGGGGATGAGCTAGTTAAAAACAGCTTGGCTTTTGTGTGTTTGCTTGTTTTTAAATAATAGTAGATTTGGTTAAAAACAAAGTGTTATTTATTGGATTTCTTCTTCCTTGGGTACATATATATGTAAGCATTTGAGGGCATACTAATCTAGCATATTCTTAGAAATGTTTGTTGTATGACCTCATACAACATTTTACTGGTATGTTATTGCAGCCATTTAAAATCTCCTGGCAAACACTTACTTAAGAGCAGGTGTCCATGTATTCGTGGAAGAGAATATGACATTTTCCCTCCTGTAGCTGGAAGAATTTCTTCCCTTTTCCCAAGAGAAGAAACACATTCTTCAGAATAATCTTCCACTTGGCACCTTCCACAAATACTGAAAGCTATCTCATGCTACACAGAGCAAGTCAGTTTATTAAAAAACTCACGGAGTGAAAGTAACTTACTTTAGATGTGCTCTCCAAGAATATATCACAGGCAGTTTATACTGATTCTGAGATAGTGTTAACAGCCAAGAAATCTTGCTTTCATGTGTGTTTTCAAATCTAATTAAATAAAACACATTTAGGCAGTATAAAAGATGGCCTGGGTGAGATCTCACATCATGAAACTGAATTTGCTTCTTAATATATGTGTACGCAAGGGGAGAGGACCAAGGGTTCAGCCTTTGTCAGAGCCCCAAGGAATTGCCCCTCTCGGCTGCTCTTGGCCGTATGAGCATTCCCAGTATGGCTGAGCACAAAGCCAAAACAGCAGAGCTAGAAATAGCTTAGTCTCACCTGCTTGCCAGAGTAACAGGCAGGAAACACTCATCAAGCCATTTACAGCTGAAAGACAGAGTTCAGCAGATGCTCCAACCACCTCTTCAGTTATTAGATACTGGCTTCTAGTCGAGACCCAATAGTGAGGCATTAATACTTAGTTAATGATGCTAGGGTTAAAGTTGATCAATGCTTTTTTATTGCTGCCGAGGTGAGTGTCTGAGGGGATATTCAACTTTGAAAACTCATCTGCCCTGCTTCAGGGAGAACCAGAGATCAAGGATGATGAATGAGGAATACTTATACAGATAGATACTGGTTTCACCTCTGTCATTTCAAGCACCAGTCTCAGCTGCAGGGGAGCAGGCACCAGCAACCAAAGCTCCTCAGTATAGGAACCATGGTACTTGTGTAAGGTTCATATGTGGTACTCGTTTCTATTGAGGTAATCAATCCATTACTGTCTAATAAAACCTGCCTGACCCTCAGATTGCTTCCATGTAACAGGATTTCAATGAACATTCAGCCACATACGTGAGTAGCCACAGTGTGCAGTGTTCCCAGAAAGCCTTTATAGTAGTGACAGGTCATGAAGGACTCTTCCAAGAAAGCCAGGGGCTTAGACATGGAGATGGCTATTTTCTATATTGACAAATTTCTCCAGGGTAGAAAGCTAATTTCACTATTCAACCCCTTTCTTTTTGCAGAAATTCCCAGACGCATGTCAAATAGCATAGGAACCATCTTTCACAGGGCACTGCAGGTCATCAGAAGCTAAGCTGAGACTAATATCTGATCTAAGTGTATGACCTGGAACTCCACAAGAGGCCTTCAAACCAAAGGACAGAGTCTTTACCTTTAAGCTGTCCACCTTCTGTGCTACTGTGCTGTTAATTTTGCCTGCAACTTTCTTCAGAGTTAAAACAGCTAGGGGATTGTGATATGTGATAGTGCACATAGTTCGTGAATGCTGTGAATGCAGAACTGACCCGAAAATGCCAGATACTGCTCATAATATGCCTTACCATTGCAGGGTTTCCTCCAGAGATTCTGCGGCAGAACATCTGAAACTTTGTAGGGACCATTTTCAGAATGGCAGGGGAAAAGCTCTCATAACATAAGCTGTTCAAACTTCTTTTCCAGTCTGAATTACTGTTCAGTTCAGCTATATCCATATCTGTTTTCTGATGATGATTAGAAACATTCAAGTGGATAATTGCCTACTCTGATGTATGGAAAGAAACATTAATTCCATACTCAGCAATAAAGATGAATATTTTTTATTTGCCATTTTTTTTTACTTCAGTCATCTAACAGAGAAACAGGAACAAAAGGTGTATAGTTGCACACTGTGTATAAAGTATAGAGAATGCTGAAAGATAATTGATCATAAGCATGTTGAGATCAAAACTTTTTAGACAGTGATACACTGAATGGTACCATATGTCATTTTATTAAATGTGTTCACACAGCCAAAAAGAAAACCAGAGCTGCTGACTATATGGATCATGCTTTCTTGTGTCCACCCTGGCACTGAACTGCAGATAGGTGAAACAACTGATGATACTGAAATGAAGCTGTTCAATGAAAGTAGTTTACTGTGCTTTGTTTTGTTGGGGCTCCTTTCAGTTGCCTACATGTAGACTTCTAGGGGTATTTGACGCATTCAAAGGGCACATGTAGCTTTCTAGGAGCATTCAAGGCACCTGCAATATTCTCATAGCCAATATAACACAACACTTATGACAGAGCAACATGCGCTTTTCCAGAACAACAGCTGAAGGCCAAGGAGAAACCTCCTGATAGCTAATGACTCTAGGACCAAACTGAGACTTGGAATAAATCGAGTTCTTTCTCCATTGCAGTGCTGAAAATGTTTGCATCTCACTCTTGAGAAGCAGTACAAAGTTGAAGCAGATGGAGCTCCTTCTAGATCACATCCTACAGTGCAATGTGTTTCTAAACATCATAAAATGCTGTAACCCCAAAATTTAGAGCTCTGTTGCACTATTTACTGTACAAACAGAAAGGACACCCCAAGCCAGGGCATCAAGCAAGTTCATGATGATGAGGCACAACCAACATCCATCTGGAAAGTTGGTCTGTGTGTTGGGGGCCAGATCAAAGGGTCCATGGCCAGGAACAGACATTACTGTGACGGCAGCTGTAGCTCAGGCAGGGGCCAAGTGCAAGAGCTTCTGCCTGAAATAAGCTCCTTTTGGTCAACTCTTGCCAAAGTTTCTCCACAGAACTGCCTGGGAGCCTCTCCCCATGTCATCAGAAGGTAGAGGGGCTGGCCCCAGCTGCTCTGTGTCTACGTTGATCAGGTAGGAAAACCCCCAGGATGGGAGAGGATGTGCCCAGGGTCCTTACAGCACAAGCGCTCACGTACAAACAGGGTACTTTTGTGAAGGATTTAGCACTTCAGCTAGACCATTTTATCTATCTGCTGCCAACGCACTGCAAATGTAAAGTAAATTACTTTGCAATTGCAGAAGCGTAGGGGTTTGTAAGGAATCAATTAGGAAGAGCCAGCTCAGAAAAGGTAATTTGTTAAGACATGGTAACTTGGTTATTTGTGATCGTTGGTATATTTCCTAAAGATTTTTGACTTTCAGAGGGTTAACCACCTTCTAGTGTCTCATTGTCTTCTAATGAGGAAGACAGGGAGAAGGGGCTGGCATTTAACGTTCCAGACTTATTGCCTAATTTTCTGAGTGTTTTGTAATGCTCGGGTTCAAGTCAATTCTCCAAGACAAGGAAATGTCAACAGATTGATTTTATTTCATTAAAATCTGCTATTCGAACTGACCTCTGAAGAAGTACATCTTTCTTGGAAAACAATTCAAAATTAGATGGGTATATTTTACATTTTTCCATTTTTTCATGCATTGACTATTAAAACTTCAGACTACAGACTGGATAAAAATTAGTCTAGTGGTTTTATCCCATGTGAAATAATATTTCATCTAAAACTTGGGAAAAAAAAAGAGGGGAAGACAAATAAATTAATTTATTTTTAAAAAAAGTCCCTAGTCCTGGAAAACAATCATGAAATTATATGATTGAATTATTTCTCAAAAATGTGACTCAATCCATTATTGAATAAGTGCCTTTTAGAATCACAGCTTGTATTTTCACCTTTATCCAAAATAAATGTCACAAACTTTCCGAGTCCATTATTATGCTAAGCTCTCTGTAATAATAGTGTGGGTTAGTCTGTGACACATATTGGCCTTTGTAAGTTGCTTGCTGTTTAGGGGCTTTTTCCTTTGATTAATTTTAGTAACTATTTTGATAAGTGCTATGAATTAATAGGTACCCTGATCCCAGAAGTCAGAGGTTTCTGATTTTTACCCGGTTTCTGTCATTGACTTGTTCTGAGACTGAGGTCCTCAGTGTTTCAATGCCTTCCATTTTATGCCTCTAAAATAGGACTGAATTATTTTAAATCTATGGTGATGAAATAATGAATGCTTACACGGAGATTTGGGAATATAAAGTAATCTATAAATACCAAGAATTATTATTACCAGTCTATAATGGAAGAATGAAGTCCTGGAAAGAAACCAACAATGAGTTCAAAACTGAGGGATTGAAACTAATGATTTCAGTGAAAAGAGCAAATTTAGCCTGAGATGCGTGTGTTGTACAAGCACATTTTTACAGACCTCAGATCAATTAAAAAACTTTCTGTGTCACACAAATCTCACCAAAAGTATGACTATTTTATGCTTTAAAAATAAGCTACAAAAAGGTCTCAAAGCATTTGCAGGTTACAAAATACAAAATCTATTTCATTTTATTGGGTGCAAATAATTCAGAACATGAACCTCTAGCTCTAAGGAAAGGAAGGAGATTGTGTTTTTATTTGGATGTCATAGAATCATCAAATCATAGAACGGTTTGGGTTGGAAAGGACCTCAAAGATCATCGAGTTCCAACCCCTCTGCCATGGGCAGGGACACCCTCCACTAGACCAGGTTGCTCAAAGCCTCATCCAGCCTGGCCTTGAACATCTCCAGGGATTCACAACTTCCCTGGGCAACCTGTTCCGGTGTCTCACCACCCTCATAATGAAAAATTTCTTCCTAATGTCTAGTCTAAATTTACCCTCTTTTGGCTTATACCCGTTACCCCTTGTTCTCTCACTATACTCCCTGATGCCTCTATGCAGTTCTCTTGCCCTCCTTGCCCAGATCTCTGCATCCAAAGATCTGCCAGAACAAAAATTGCCTGGAAATATTGTAGGCTTTCTGACCTTGGAGATGTTTCGGTATTTGACTGGACAAGGCCTTGATTTATTAGATCTGTTTTTAGCAGGGAGTTGGACTAGGCAACCTCCAGAGGCCCCTTCCAAACAAAATTACTCTGTGTTTTTATGAAGAAAGATATATTAATTTTCTAAACCATTCCACACTGCTGGTGAAAGGTATCTTGGGAACTTTCTGTATGAAAGAGGTAATATAAATTTAATGGATTATTATTAGTGTTATTATTATTATTATTATTACCAGTATTAATCTTGTACTAGAGGAAACCTCCCATAAATACATAGAAGATCAGGGAGTTCGTTTGCCATGCAGAAGCCTCATGCAAACGCAAGCCTGCATGTAGAAGCATAAAGAAAAAACATTATTGCAAAAATAACAATCTGACAGTAACATGCTGCTGCCAAACTGTCACCTCTCTCTGTGAATTAATCTTTCATTTCATCTCTGGATTTACCATAGCTGTTGTGTTGGGAATACACTTATGATTGAATCGAGATCATTTTACTCTCATTCCTCATGCTACAACATAAACACTTTTGTTACACAAGTTTCCTCAGTGTGTATATTACTAGGAATCACAGAATTTGTCTTATAGCTGACTGCAGGAAATCAATAAGAAGAAAGATCTTTTAAAAGTACTGGGGCCTGGAGGATTTTTCACACAACCTACCAATGAATATATTAAGTGTTGTCACAATAAATAAATAAATAAAATCCATGAATATCTGCCAGTGTCTAGTGCCTTAGAAATGCAAATTACTGCATTTTCCCTTTTATGTTCTCTCCAAATATTGTCCTAGAATAACTTGACTCTCACTGCATTAGAAAAGCTTTTATTAGCTACTGATACTGACCGACAGGAAGAACTGTTTGGATCAAATAGAAATAAGAGCTTGGAAATACTTCTGGAAAACAGTACAGTTTTAATGTCAAGGAAAAAATTCCTCTACCCCAGCTTTTGAAAAAGTCTAAATCATTGTCCTAGGATTTTATCCAATCATTACAGGTATTTTGAAAAGCAGAGTCAGATCTCTGAACTCTTCAGGTTTCTCTACGAGGTATTAAAAATTTTACTCCATGATTGAGACACTGTGGCAGCTGGAGTCCTTGATTTTCTTCAACATTGAGTTTATTAGCAGCTTTATTTTTCCTCAAATTACATTAGACTAGCAAGAAATTGCAGTATCTTCCCTTATCCTACTTACCATGCTTATTCAATATATGATGGTTCCTTCAATTTACTAGCCAATATGACTACTACTTTCCTCCCTTCCCCTCCCCTCTGCTCCTCAGAATTCTTTCTGGCACGTCTGTACAGTTTGGAAATGAAATTCTGGCTTTTGTTTTTGTTTGTGTTACACATTAAATACTCTGAATGCAACAATAATTCTAAAGAATCATGTAAAATCAAAATGCTGTCTTTAGAAAGTGTCAGAATGAGGAAGTCAGATGTTTACAAGTCATGAGAAAGAAATACTTGTACATCTCCTGAAAATCGTGTTTGTGTCTTTAAAAGTAAGAGAAGAAGAGAGAGATTGCTTGATTTGGTCTCTGTGGTTTATGTATTAAATCTGACTGGCTGAGGCTTCCAGTAAAACTTAATCATGGAAATGTGATGTAGATTCAGTAGGTGAGATTATATCTAGTTCGAAAGTAAGCCTAGAGCTGACATTATTTTTTATGAAAGAATAAGAATATGAAGCTGTAAAAAGTTGCAGTTCCTGGACCATATTTGCTGTCCCAGCATTTTTTCCTTGACAGACCTGTCTGTTCCTGCAGGAGCATGGTGCTGTAGAGCCAGAGATGATCCTGTAAATGAGCCTTCACCAGCTGTGGTACTGTTTAGTTTTAGTAATAGGTCTGTGCTAATCCAGCACGTTGGGACTGAAGGCAGGGCAAGGAGTGCTTCCAACAGCCACGCATTGGAAATACCTTGAAAGAGCCAGGGTTAGACTGACATAGGGAAAACAAGTGTTGGGCAGCTTTCTCATCCATTGGCTGCGGATTGGAAGTTTGTTTACACTCAAAACACTGCTATAATATTTGCAGCTTCTTTGGGTTTTTGTGAGTTTTTCAAAGTTTTTATTTGTAAGCAGCCAATATTCTTTATTGAGTGATTTATGTTAGCAATTTGCAAATGAATTGCTTATAAAAGGCAGAACCTTTGCTTTTCTATATTTGCTGCTATAGTCAGTTATCTGTTCAGTTCCATCACACGGTTTATTTCTGTTTCTCTTTTTTAAATCAGAGTTTTCTGAGAAATACTTGTGTTACGCTTCAAAGTGAATTTCTCATTATCTTAGAAAAAAATTACCCTATTAAATGAATTCCGGCTTGGGTGTGGACCCTAAAATTAAGCATTTTGCTTATTCAGTTTCAAAAATCTCCCTCTAACCCTTAAATGTGGTTTATTTTCCTGGGAACACACGTGGTTATCATGATATTCTCATTTGGCTCTTTGATTGGAAGAGCTCAATGGCAAATGCAAAGGCATGCATACCCACAGCATAGATAATAACACACCATAGACCTCTCAAAAGTCTATTAATTTCACACATATATTGACTCTCTTACTAAATATCTCCTTGAGAAAAAAAAATCCACAGCAGTTCCCTACATTGAAATAAAACTTCTCCTAATTTAAACCACTTATGAAGGGAGAGTAAAGCTAACATCTACAAAGGCTTTGATATAAAATAAATATTGGCCTGTGTCCTGGGTTAAGCTGAGACAGAGTTAACTTTCTTCAAAATAGCTAGCACGAGGCTGTGTTTTGGATTTGTGCTCAGAAGAAAGCTGATAAAAAGTGATGTTTACGTGGCTGCTAAAGTTTTTCAGTGTTCTGGCTGTCCACAGACTGGAGAAACTGGGAGGGAGCACAGCCCCAGTTACTAGCCCAGGATTTCATCTTAGGTTCGGGATTGAGACCCGGAGTGGCCAGCAATCTATTCCATAACATACACGTCATGCCCAAGATATAGGTGAGGACCCTCCAGAAGATTGGGCTCTTTTGGTTCCGGATCTCTTTTGCTCCAGGTCATCTCACTTCAGGTGGTCGCTCTCCCAAGGCCTTCTACCCCCTCCCCGCATCCTGGTCAGCTCTCGGTCTGGGACGCTTGGACTGTTATCTCTGTTCCGTGAGTGTGGTTTCAGGACTCTCCCTGCTCCGGGATCATTAGCTGGGAACAGGCTGAGCCCTGGTCATCAGGTGGGGGGGGGGCGGTATCACTGTGTATCACTCATTTGTATATTTGTATATAGTATTATTTTCAATATTATTGTAGTTTAGTTATTAAATTGTTCTTATCTCAACCCACAAGTCATTTTTTCCCTTTGCCCCTTTAATTCTCTCCCCTATCCTCAGATGGGGGAGGTTGGGGGGGATTGGGTGAGCGGGTGTGTGTGAGTTGGCCCCCAACCAAGGGCAAACCCATCACAGTCTGAAAGGTACCTTTCTTAGATAGATTGGAGACTGGGGAGAGAAAAAAATAAAAGAAAGAATTAGATCATAAATGAACAACAATCAGCAGCAGAAAGGCCATTTAAATGCATAGTACAGCACCTTTCTTTTCCTGTCTCTTCTGCAATGTGAATAGTTTCTCTTATGTGCCTTGGGAACATTCTACTCTTTTCCTGCTGTTAACTGCTGCATTAATACACTTAAAATGTTTAGAGGGGAGGATGGGGAAGCTGCTTGAAATTATTTCCAAGCAGGTCTTTCAATTCAGATGCTCCGTCCTCTTTCCAAGCTCCACCTGTCCTGTTCACTCTTTCTTACTCTCATCATGCATCTTTACTGAGCATGCAGAAGGAAGAGAAGCTGTGGATTTATAGCACACTTAATTCTCAAGCAAGTGGGGATCGATATCAGGACACAAGGCCTGTCCTTCCCTGATAACTGCAAACCTCCCATCTATCACTGGACACCTCAGGGAAACTCACAAATCACTTGGTCATCCCCTCCTGGATTCTTCCCTATTCCTTGTTTAAGCTTAGCTGTGTGCACTGTGTGTTTCTTCCTTGGCTGTTCTACTTCTTAGGTCTTAATGAGAATTGAGGAGAAACAAAGGGCAAAGGAGACTGTTCCTTCCTTCAGTGAGTCTGGTAACACTTCAGTATGCTTTGAGAAGTCTCAATGGCTGTTTTGTTCCTCGTCTGTATCTCATTACAGGTGGACAGTATTTTCAGCCATGACTGGGATATGTTAGTATGTCCTAATGATCCAGGAGGTGGATTAATGCGTCCAAACTGTCTTTTGGTCCCGATGGCAAATTCTCAGTGTGGTCTAACAGCCATTACTGGAACTCCAGGCTGTAGCTGCACACCTGAGGGGAATACTCAGAGACAGAAACAAAGCCTCCAGCTCCAGGTGGAGTAGGGGTGCAAAAGAAATTCCTAAGGAGGCTACACAACGAATGCTAAAAATGCGTTTGAAAAGAACATGTTCATCAAGTCCTTGGTTTTGGCCTTGGGCTAAATGTCAAAACACTCATGGAGCTTCTCTGAGCAGGAACTAAGTTAAAGGGAGACAGAAACCAAGTGTGATAACAAGGCAAGTAGAGGCCAGCTGGGGTCCAGATCCACAATACACCAGCAGCAAGGTAGGAACATCCACCTGGTAATGGAAGCCAGTGTTACAAACAGTCTGGTGAAGCTCCAGCAAGCCCATGGTGAAGAGGTAGGTTGGAAGTCAAGCCAGGTTAGGGTTTCTGACAGCACCTTTCCATCTCTGCTTCACCTGAAACTTTAGATTTGTCTTGCTCTTAGCTCTAAACCTAACTCTAAAGCTAACTTGAGTGATTTGCTAGAGAAGCAATTTGTCAGTGGAGAATTTTATGCTAGATATCTCTCTAGCAGTCCCTTTTCATCCCCACTCCACCTGGAATTCTAGGCTTTGTCTCTCTCCTAACACTAAACCTTACCTCAAATTTAGCTCTGGGTAAGACTTAAGCCACAAGACAAGCCATGACCCAGAATTTGTTGTAGAGAATTCCTGATGTAGTCTAATCCTTCCTTTGACAGCTGCCTTTCAGACCCACTGCATCTACAACTTTTGGCTTTGTCTCTCTACTAATGCTAGTGCTAACACGAAGACTTGAAGTGAGTTGAGGCTTAGTCCAACACCCCCTTCTGTAACCTAGGGGATGAAGAAATCAGGGAGCATTCTTGGTATAAGTCATCCTTCTTCTGGCATCCCTTTTTCAGTCTCACTGTATCTGGAGTGCTAGGCTCTGTCTCTTTTTGTCCCCTAGGCCTGACTCTAAAGCTAATCCTAACCCTAAACCACAGAGTAGGCTGAAAGTTAGCCTGAAATCCCTTTCCATACGCTTGAGGAAGCAGTTGTCAGGAAAGAATTCTTGGTGCAGCCTATTCTTCATTTTTTGGTCCTTTGGAGCCCCACATCCACCTGGAGCTGTAGAATTTGTCTGCCTGCTCATTGCTTCCTAGACATTTTTTGTGAATTTCAGGAAATCGTTTCACTCATCCTTTCTAACTATTCTCTTGATTTTATTCAACATTTGTCCAACACATTTCTTTGTTCTGTTCCTCAGGTAGGTATCAAGTGTAGCAGAGTATATCAGTTACCTAAGAGCCCACATCTGTTCTGTATTCTTCCTTTTTACTGCGGTTGCCTGTCTGTTCTGTATCTATTGTATCATGCATTCTCCTGATGGATACCATTTATCAATTATACATTTTTCTTTCATGCATTATCTTTGTCCTTTTATCAAGCATGTATGCAAATTGTGGCTATAAATATCACTCTATTTGGTAAAGTGAAATGGCTTTCAGAGCAATTTTTGATGTTTTCTTTTTCTCCATGCAATCCCACAGATGTCTGATATAATCACGTTATTCTACTGCGAGACTACTTTACTGATAGAATCATAAAATGATGGAATGGCCTGAGTTGCAAAGAACCTTAAATATAATCTGGTTTCAACCCCCCTGCTGTGGGCAGGGTTGCCAGTCACTAGAGCAGGCTGCCCAGGGCCCCAGCCTGCCTGGCCTTGAACACCTCCAGGGATGGGGCATCCACAACTTCTCTGGGCAACCTGTTCCAGTGCCTCACCACCCTCTGAGTGAAAAATTTCCTCCTAATATCTAACCTAAATCTCCCCCTCCTTAGTTTAAAATCATTATTCATTACTTTATTATCTGGCCACTCAATATTACTTCAGTTACATAGCTACAATAATCATACTTCATATTTTCCTGGTCTTAGCACCACTTTAGTCATTGAGCATTGTTCTTCCAGGAAGATCATGTAAGATCATGTAAGATCAGAAATATGGTACATAACACCTTGTTAATACAAAGAGAAAGTAAGACTTAAGTCAGAAATATCAGCATCCCTGACCATATTTTATCCATGTAAAGTCAATCAGACTGCTACCACTCAATTTCTAACAAAGAAAATGTCAGATTGTTTGCAAGAGTCTTGGACACAGGCCTGGCACACGCAGTGTCTGGTTGTGCTTGCCGATAAACAGCATGACTCTGTAATGCAGTCCATTTCCCGTATCAGTGTTGTGGGCTAATTTTCTGTGAGTTACGATTTTTTTAAAACAGTAAGTCTATATTGAATACATTCAATTTGCTCCAGTTTTAAAAGCTTGAAAGCAAAATTGTGAGCAGATTACTGTGAGAGTGGGTTGAAAGCGGAAATGTATGACCAAAATTAATACACATACATAGGTATTTGCACATCTTGATTACAGAGATCAGTGTTTGATCCAAGACAAGTTAAGCCCTGGATCTTAACTATGGGTTTGCTTGTGCAGATATTACCATAATATGGTGTTGCAATCTAGATTCTTAAAGTCTTATTGCTTAGATTCAGGTGCTTATGCAAGTAACTGACCTTCAATTTAACCTAAGACATTTCTTTCCTTAATTTTTCTGATTAAAAGCTAGAATCCTTGAATTTAAAGATCATGGTAACGGAAGATATGTTAAACAGATTGTCAATTTTATTTCATTCTGTAGAAGTTAATAATTAGTAAATTATTCTGGTAGTCATCTTCTGATTTGTAAATTCAAAGGTAGCAATATTTCAAGAATCCATCAATATTAATGCCTTTTTACAAATATATTCTTTTACCTCTTTGGGATAAAGGCCTCTTAACAAAGTCCTTATATGCTTTTACCATAATTACTGAAGTTCAGAAGCAGTTCTTCTCATTTAGTCCTCTGGCCTCAGGATCTGTCTTGGTAGTGAGGATTTCCTTATTACTTGCAGGTGCCATTATAGGGTGAATTCAGTGCCCTTCTAATTCTGGTTTTGGTCCTGGGACACTAAATTATGAAGCTTTTATCTGTCTCAAAATTCAAACTATTATACTTCATTTCGGTAATTTCTGTAACTATCTCCTGGCAAGCCCCTAGATAGTCTGTGCTCTGTCAATTTAAGGAAAATTAACAAGTATTGGCCTAGATTGCTTTTTTGAATCCTCACCTGCAGCATATACTCTGTTCACCTCTTGAGGTTTCCCCTATACAACTACTTGAGAAATAAAACGAGCTTTTGAAATCTATTACCATTTTTCTTCATAAACCACATAACTCATAGTTACATGATCAAAAAGATAACTAGTTACAGTTAGAATCAGCTATTCTGGAGGCTTTTCACTCATCAGAAAGTTTCTTTCTCTGTCAAAGCAGGCTGAATTGAGGCAACTCAGTTTATTAGGCTTCTGGAAATTATAATGCTTAGCATTTATTTCTTCAGTATATTTAATCAGCTTTAAGAAAGTTCAGAAGTTCTCAAACTTTTGTATTTGGTGCTTGCCGTAGTGAATCAAAACAAGTGCTAATTATATGAGAGAAGCAAAGTCATGTTGTCCTGAATTTCTTACATAATTTCTACTTAATTAGTCACCTTAAAAAGTGAAAAACAAATGCAATTTCTTAAGAGGAGTATTACATACTAACCTTCATGCTTCTAACTAGAAAAAGGGAAACAGTTATTCAGAAAGAAGAAGAGATTCCTTCCAGAAGTGTGGGTGATACTCGTAATCTTTCTGCCAGAAGTCTAGATGACCACCAGCTTTAAACAGGAAGAACAGAAGAAAGATATTTGGTGAGTTTGCCAAGACGTGTAATAACTGTACTGACAAATAATAAATAGCAGAAAATGCTCCACAGTTAAAAGTGCTTTCCATGTCCAGTAGACAAGGAGTTCAAGAGCGAAAGTGAAAAGTTCTGTATGCAGGTCAGAAAAAAGTTCCGTGTATTGATGATACCAGTTGGGATGCAACTGGTTGAGTAGCAGCCCACAGAAAAGGACCCAGATGTTAAGATGGACACCAAGTTGAATGTAAACCAACACTGCTTCCACCATGACTAAGCCAACCACAGCTGTGGAAATGCCAGGAGAAATGTGAATATCAGAACAAAGGAACATATTATGCTCCTCTGCTTAGTGGTAGTGATGTCACATCTAGGACAACCTAGCCACTATTTGGTTCCCTAGTTCAAGAAAAGTATTGAGAACTGGATTCAGGTTCAGCAGAACTAAGACAGTAAAGAACTAAGGGAATATGACAAATCAGGAGTCAACTGGGCTTGTTTAATCCGGCAAAGCAATGTCTTACAGTATCTATAAGCATCTGAATGTGCCTTGTTGATGGTGCCTAGTTGTTTTTTAGAGTCAGACAAAGTAGTGCAGCACAGGACAAGGTTCCTGAGAGAGGAAGGGGGGAGACTCTTGCCTCAAAGCTTTTCTAGACCTGGCTAGACAAAACCATGGCTGATCTGTTCTAGTGTTGGCAGTAGTCACACTTTGAGTGGAAGGTTGAATGAGAGGTTTACAGAGGTCCCTTCCAATCAGCATTTCTATGATTCTATAGTTTGATAAGATAACTTTACTTGTGAGAAATGTACATTTTTAAATGGTTAACACGTAAACGATACTAAATGACTTCTAAAACTGCAAGTCAGTTCATTTATATTTGCCTTACAATAATTAGGATGTTCTTCGGAAAGAATTTATAAAGTAGCAATGCACTTATTTGCATTTTGCTGTGTTTACTAGAAAAGATGAAACATTTCAAAATACAGCCTGAAATTTAAAAAAAGAAGGCACAGTTTTTGCACACAAATGTGTATTACATCTGTAGTACTTTCAAGGTTTAAATTTAATGACCTGGAAGATCTGCATGATCAGAAACAGGTAAAAGTCTGCCTGCTGTAGTTTCTTTCTATTAAGATTTCAGGATGGACATTCAAATGGCACTTAGGTAACAAACTCCTGTTGACTTTCAGTGAAAGTGAAGTGTCTAAATGCTACTCCTGCCTTTGAAAGTCTAGCATGGGATTCAGCTTCAGAATCCCTGAGCTCATTTTGTCAACATACTTGTAAGGCAAATAAGGTATTTTAAATTTGTTTTCCTTTGAAAAATATTTGTAAAAATATATTAAAAGAACATTTGAATCAATCTGAGCCAGGAGAAAATGTCCTGAAGAGCTATTCTTTTGACTCCTCACAAATAGGCTGAAAAATACAGAATGATAGAAAAAAAACTTTGGCTTTCCATCTGATGGCCTCAAAAGAAAAAAAAAAAGGATTTCTTTCCTCTGAAACTACTGACAGATTCACTCTTGTAAGCCTCCAAGGATTGAAGCAAGAAAAGGCTGTGATGGTTTAATATTTCTTAGATTCTGGGAATTAAATCCCTATTTTTTTCTTTCTCTGTAATTTGAGGAAGGTATGTAGAGTTTACATGTTTGTTCTTTTAATGAGAAAAAAAGTTCTTGCACAGCTGTTCTCTGGATATCATGGAAATAGGTCTAAAATATTTCAAAACTTCTTCCTTCCTCCCTCATTGCCTTCAAACTGTCTTTCACGTTTCATCCACTTCTGTGACCCATATGTAAACTATATTGCAAGGTCCTGTACCTGGTTCAGGGCAACAGCTGGTATGAACACTGTCTGGAGATGAAGGGATTGAGAGCAGCCCTGTGGAGAAGGGCTTGGGAGTACTGGTGGATGAAAAACTGGACATGAGCTGACAATGTTACGCTCACAATCCAGAAAGTCAACCATATCCTGGGCTGCTACCAGCAGGTTGAGGGAGGTGATTATCTCCCTCTACTTTGTCCTGGTGAGACCCTACCTGGAGTACTGTGTCCAGCTCTGGAGTCCTCAGCACAGTAAAGACATGGACCTGTTAAGAATGACTCCAGAGGAGGGCCACAAGGATGGACAGAGGGCTGGAGCACCTCTCATATGAGGACAGGCTGAGAGAGGTTGTTTAGCCTGGAGAAGGGAATGCTCTAGGGAGACCTTATTGTGGCCTTTCAGTACTTAAAGTGGACTTATAAGAAAGATGTGGACAGACTTTTTAGTAGAGCCTGTTGTGGTAGGACAAGGGTTAATGGCTTTAAACTAAAAGAGGGTAGAATTAGACTAGACTTAAGGAAGAAATTTTTTTATGATGAGAGTGGTGAGGCACTGGAACAGGTTGTCCAGAGCAGTTGTGGACACCCCACTCCTGGAAATATTCAAGGTCAGGTTACATGGGGCTCTGAGCAATCTGATCTAGTTGAAGACATCCCTTCTTATTGCAGGGGAGTTGGATGAGATGACCTTTAAAGGCTCCTTCTAATACAAACCATTCTATGATTCTATATGTTAAGACACAGGACCCTCACAAGAACATTCATAATTCATATTACATAAGACTAAGCAGTCTTGTCTGAAAATAGTTAATATTAAACCCTCATTTGTGGAATTAATTTTTTATACTTGTCTTTCTTAAATAAATTCTGAATTCTAGTTTCCTAAACAGCAGCTTTCCTGTCATCACTTTTCTAAATACGGTTTCAGA
This sequence comes from Syrrhaptes paradoxus, assembly GCA_013400615.1. Classification (NCBI taxonomy): domain Eukaryota; kingdom Metazoa; phylum Chordata; class Aves; order Pterocliformes; family Pteroclidae; genus Syrrhaptes; species Syrrhaptes paradoxus. Next base: position 25,544 of record VZTO01005508.1, on the reverse strand, counting down.
ATAGTGTCGGAAAAGTGCCTGCAAAACTGGTCATGCATTCTTAGGTAAAGTACTTGACAGTTTAAAAAATCAGATAATGTCAATATTTTATGTTACCAAGCTATGTACAGATTGGATTACTGTTCTTGCATACATTATTTTTGGATATATTTAATGCACATTTAACAGTCATCCTTAGACTTTTGGTACCTGTTTTCCGGAATGCAGCCCTCGTATTCTTTGATGGAGTAACTTTACAAGTAAAAACAGAAAACCCTATTCCATGTGTTTTTTGCAGAGAATGAGTTTGTGTGAATATGAAAGATGAAGAGAGATGGGTTATATAAATAATTAACCTTTGAAAATAACTCTTGCTCTTGGAGTGTGTATATCAATACAATATAATTACCAGTTTTTATTCACTGTTGGCTGAAGCTGGCCATAGGTAATTTAAACAGTGAGCTCACATTTGCATAATGTACAAGCAGCAGATTCTTTCAAATCCTCCCTGAGAGGAGGCTAACATGTACGTGTATCTACTTGAGATGCACCAGTGACATTTAATTTTCCCATTTCTAGGTTTCTCTTCAATATCGATGTCTTTTAAAAGGTATTACCAATACTTTGATTTGAATTGAATTGATTGGCCTCTGATCGGGTCAAATCTAATCAGAGGTGGAAGAAAACATCAACTGTATTCTGGTAGAATCTTGGCAGATTTCTCCGAAACCTTAGTTTGTATTTAGATCAACCTGCACCTGATTTCGTAGTCATCTATCTAGGCTGGGTTTTGAAGTAAATGTCTTTTAAATGGGTCCAGATCAAATCTGATTGTGTATGGGGCACAGTTCAACAGACCAAGTAAGGAACTTTGAAAACAATCAGAAGACAATTTCAGATATAAATAGTTAGAAATTTTCTGAAAAGACTTTATTTTCCTCTCCAGTTATATGTAAAGAGACTAAGAAACATTTCTCATCAAGAAAAAGCTGATGTCTGAGAAATTTGAGCAATAAGATTTTTTTAATGAAATTTTCTACATTTGTTAAATTACCCCCTGCATTTTCAAAGGCAGCCATTCTAACCATCTTGAGGGACTTCTTCAGTACTAAAGTACAAAGGCTTATGTTATGTCAAATGAAACATGCTTTTTTGCTTGCTTCATGATTGTTCTCTTTTAAACCTGAAATGATCTCTTGTTCTGTTGGAGGAACAAGGTTAAAAGAGAACTACAGGACAGGTTTACCAATGTCCTTCATAAGGATTTCATATGCCTTCACAACAGCTCTTTAAATTCTATTATTTCTAATAGGATTATTCCTGGTCTCAATGGCAGCAAAGTGGGAACCTATCTAATTAGATAAAAGGGCATTCAAGACTTTATGAAAGCTGTTTTTCTTTCATAACAACTAATGCTGGCATATGTGCATGGAAGAGGGAGAAAAGATAGCCTAGTAGATGAGCATACTAGACTATTGTCCAGGTGACATCAGTTTTATTCCTGACTTGTTAGTGATCGCTTTAATGATCTTTGGTGTGCCACATTACCTTTCTTTATCTCTTTCCCAACCTGCAGCATAAGAATCAATATTATTTTTTAATTTGCTTTGAAATGCATGAATCAGAAGTGACTACTGCAAACATTATTGTATGTCTGATTGCAATGATGCAATTATTTTCTAAAATCACTATTTTATAATTCAGGGATTATGGGGAATTTAACTGTCATAATTGAATCGATCTGTTCAGGTTAGGAATTGCTGCATAATAATTTCATTTAGAATTTTGGGGAGATGGTGAGTAATTCCATTAGTTTTTCATTTGTTAAATGACATAAAGAATTCTAATTTTCACAGTAGTTTTGATGTACCTGGAAAGATAATTTAAAATGCCAAAGGACATATATTCTAAAAGGTTGGTAAAAAAAGTTTTTCAGCTGTGTAATATGCATTTTATCTTAGCTTGAAGTGCTGAGAGTACTTTATATAGTATTTATAGCCCAGTTCTAGAGGTTTCAGAGCTGAGCTTGACACAATATATATGAACTCAACAGCTCTGAAAACTGTTATTTTTGAAAAGTTAATAACTGGCTGCTGTGGCAACAAAACCTATGTGCTTAAAATGCCGCCTTCGCTTTTGTGTATGTCCACATAATGCGATATTACTGCATTCTTCTTGGTGCAATTTATAGTTTGATCTGGAAAGCTTGCTTCCATGATGAGAATGCCTGAAGAATTTTTGGTCTTTCTCCTAGAAGTGACTGAAATGAGTAAGAAAGAAATAAAAATGACAGGTACTGATTAATTAGGGCAAATTTATTAGGGAGAAACTTGTGCACAACATATTAGTTAGAGGTTCATTAATCATAATGGATAGCTTGAGACATCACTGTCTTTTAACTTGGGCTAGTTTTTAAGCAGTTATTTAGGTGTTAAACAGAACACTGTGTCATGAGCTGTAGATTAATCTAATCACCTAAGATGGTTATTCATGGTTTTGGAGCAAGTCATGCTGTCTATGGCCTTTCAAAATGTTACTGAACTGTGTATGATCTCTGCTTATTCACAGGGCTGCAGTGTTAATGAATGCCCGTGTGACAGGAATGCAATGAAATGAAAAACAAAAGCCCCTACAACTTTCAATAATATATATTTTGGAAACCAAAGAGCACTTTGAAATGTAAATACTTAGCATTTGGCTTAAGGAGTTTCAGGCACAACTTTTTAACAAGCTGATCTAGTGGAAGGTACTCCTGCCCTTCCATGTGGGGTTGGAACTTGATGATCTTTAAGGTCCTTTCCAACCCAAACCATCCTATGATTCTATGATTCTATGATAATGGGTCTTGGGATTCTGACATTGTATTGATAAAATTATAAACCTGAAAGTTTTGTAACAATACTTCTTAACTACAGGGAGATCCAGAAGGATAAATCAGATTAACAATGACAACTTTCTAGAAGCTGATCAGTAGAGAGGCAGAGGCAACAAAATAGATGAGCTTCCTTCTGCTTCATCATTGCTCTAGCCAACTGAAAGATGATCAAAACCTGCAGTGATCTGATAGCTGTATGCAGGCTCTTCAGAATGAGACTGAAGACCAAAGTAAAATTCTAATTAGATTAATAACCCAGTTCCACCATGGGGAGGAAAAAACCACAACAACACCCTGAAGCCAGTAACAACAAAAAAAATCTCCCCAGGAAGGCAATGTCTGACAAACTTGTTTGAAGTCAAAATTTATTGGTCTCCAGTGATGCAATTCAGTGTAACACCATTTACTTCAGAGGAGATATGCCATTTTACCCATGCTACGGACGTGGCTTACTTTCTCTGAAACTGTGTCATCTTTTGTGAGCGTAGTAAGGGAAAAGATGAAGTCTCATGTATTATCATGATGGATGTCATTAGTTTCACCCAGCAGCTGCTGAATATCTGATGCATTGGCTGTGGTAACTGAGACAGGAGGAGCTACTATAGGTTCTTTAAACCTTATAATATATTTGATGTCTCAGAGTGAGTTAGCTGTCAGATTTATTTAGTCGTGACAGCAAAGGCCCATTAACTTAACAAGAACTTAAGGATTTTGTCCATAGTAAACCTAGGAGATGCAGTGGTTGTCTTGAACTGTCTGAGAAAGAGTTTTCTTCTTGGTGGTTTTTCCCAAAATAATAAATCCAGCCCTTTCTCTCTTCTGCTATACATGTTTTCTATAAAGAGAGACAATGATGTTTTGCTGGTCTCCTACACAGAGTTTCTAGAGTAACTATTTATAACTCTGCCTTTTTTTCCCCCCTTAATTGATGAAAAGACCAAGTATAAACACCTTGTAATTTATTTATCTTTGAGATAAAATTAAATAGACATTTACATATGTTTAGCATAAATACCTACTTTACCTAGATTTATTGGGATGTAAGAAAGGCAACGAAAGGCATGAACTGTGTTAAGCAAAAGTGATTTTTTTTTCAGTTGATCTAAACTACTGCATTTACTTTTCTTCACTTATTTTGTTCAACATTTTGAGGTTGTTTTAGGTCTGTTAAAGCATGAGCTAATGGGTTCTGGAGTTGGAATTACTCAGTTTAATCACACATAGTGCAGCTGAAGTACAGCTTTCACTGTGCTCACTAACTGTTGCTGACATAACATTCAAGCATGACTAAATGGTCTATTTTAATGAAAGGCAGAAGCCTAGTCTTTCATAACTGAGTTCCTGGAAGTTTTTTTTATGACTTTATGAAAAAGATAGTTTCATCAATGTTAAGGCAGTTTAAACTGCACTGGCTTTTTAGGTTTGCTCCTAAAACTCCAACAGTCTGAGGTGTTAGAACTATTCTTATGGCCATAATATTGTTCTGAAGAGGACCTAACTTTTAGCTTCTGCTTTATTGTGTCATCATTAACCATTGCTGCTGGGTTTTGAACATAAATAGAAATTGTTTTTCTATTTCTTGTATACCTGTATTTTAGAATCCCAGTATTTCTTTGCCCATGTGAGACTTCTTGTTAATTAACTGAAATAAATGGGAGATTTTATTTTGAAATCTTTTAAAAAACTGAAACAGTATTATTTTTCAGAAAAAAAAATCCTCTTAACAGGGAATTTTTTTTTCCTTGAAAAAAATACAGAAATAGAAAATAATTGTATAGATAACTGTTTTGATCCTTCAGCATTGTTTCAGTTAAGAACACTTGATGGCTACTCAAAATAAACTATTTTTTTACTACCATAAAAAATGTTTGCTCGACATCAGTGCAGATTTGAGGTAAGAATAAATGTTACAAGAACAAAATTGTTAGTTTTCATGAGAATAATAAGCAATTGTGTAACAAGCACTCTGTTGTAAAGGAATGTTTTCAAATAGAGAAATGAAAGAGAAGGCTTTCAATGATGTAGTTTATTCTGTTTTAATCAGCTGTGAAAAAAGACAGCTAAAAATTTAAAACAATATAAACGCTTTAATAATTAACAACATTTATGTTATCTTTCCCTTGCCTTCTTATAACAGAGTTGAAAGGATGATTTGAATAGAAAAAGTAAACTCTACAAGTTGATAATGGACGAGACACAGTTTGAAGGTAAGTGCAGACTACAAGAACATCTTGAGTGAGAAATCTGGCCTTTTTTTACCATTTTCACATTCCACTCTTAGGTAACTGAATTTGTAAACAGCTACTATTGTTCCTACTTTAAGTAGTAGTTTGAAGACAGTGGAAAAGTAAGAAAGAGTGAATGAGGTTTAATTGGGCACACTGTCTTCTTAGCAGGATAAGAAACAAAGCTGATATGGCAGCAGTTTTTCCTATCCTAAAGTGAGAACTATAAGTTTCCATTTGTATTATAGTGAAACATCTTTAAA
>VZTO01005508.1:0-20187 GCA_013400615.1 Syrrhaptes paradoxus | reverse complement strand
TGCCAGGTGCCCACTAGGCCCCTCTGTCACTCCCCCTTCAGCAAAATAAAGGGGGAGAATAAGATGAAAAACTCATGGGTCAAGATAAAAGCAGTTTAATTAAAGCAAGGGCCAAGGCCATGAACAGAAACAAAAGGAAAACTAAGATGTCATTCTTTGCTTCCCCTCAGTAAGTGATGTCCAGCCACTTTCCAGGAAAGCAGAGCTTCAGTATGTGCAGCAGCTGCTCCTGGAGACAAACACACTAACAAATGCCCCCTCCTTTCCCCTGCCCTTGGCTTTTATGGCTGAGCTGATGTCACATGGTATGGAACAGCCAATCCGGGTCAGCTGTCCCGGCTCCGCCCCCTCCCAAGCTGTGTTATCGACACCCTGCTGGCTGCCAGTGTAACACTCAGCACTGGGAGGGTTGCTGTGGATATATTGACTTTATCTCAGAGAGACTCAATACAGTATGGCATCTTAAAAGTGTATTTTGATATCTAAAAAAAGGCAATAAGGACTTAAATTTCTTTCTCTGTTTTTAGAGCTCAGCAGCTTTACAGGTAGAGAAAAACACTGTTTTTTAGAGTTTATAAAGTTAGAGAAAATGAGTATGCATTTTTGTTTTTAAATTTCTGTGTAATGTACTCAATTTTAATAGAGTTATATTCTATTCTGGTATTGTTCCTTGACTGAATATCTACTGTATATTTTTTCCAGTGGCTTTGTATACATAAAGACATAAAAGGTACAGAGGGGAAAGCATAATATTCAATTTTAAAACTTGAAGGTTTTCCCTTTTCTTATCAATGCACTTAAAAATATTTTCAGTCTCACTAGTATTTCATTGTTTTAAAAGTAACCCTAATCTCTGTACAGGGCGAAGTTGGGGATTCTAATACATATCATATTTTGTGGTTCATGTATAATAGAGAAAAAGAGTGGAGGAAGACTAAGGGTATGTGTAAAGCTGAATTATTCCCATGTCTTCTCCAAGCTTAGAGGTAGTTTAAAACCAAACCGTAGAGCTTTTACATTGCCTGTGTGTAGGAGGCAATGGCTGGGAAATTTCAAGTTCTAGGTAACTTAGTTCAAACTAGACCAGGTTACTGTTTTCATCCATTTTCTCATTATTAATTCATTTTTCCACCCTTTGTTCCTTATCTTTACTGTTTAGATTGTAGTCTTGGATTTGTATTCTCTGTTATTCTGTGGCAGTTCTTTCTTACACATATGTACACACAGACAGTTTGTGTGTGCTGGCAGCAAATTATTTCAGCAGGGATAGGCAGAGTTCTGCTTTCTGCTGACACCCAAGCCTGAAAATCATGGTTTCCTGCAAAGATTTACAGATTTCCATTCAACATTGGCATACTGTCAATCCAAGATTTCTACTCTAGCAAGTAATGACCAACTATTCTTTGTTCTTCTGAGTAGACCATTAGCAAAATCAAGGAACAAAGACATTTTCCTATTTCACGTAATTGTTCCTTGAAGTAGTAAATGATTCCCATATACAGGTTTTGTGTAATTGTATTGAACTTCATTAATCAAAGTAACTAGCAAGCACAGGTCTTTCTTGATCCCTTCATTTTTGTGTTGTCCTGCCTTGTGTCCTGAAGTACATCTGAGGTGAAGACTGAAGCAAGCCTGAGGGCCTTGAAGAAAACAGTAACAGAATGTACATAGGGGTTTTGGAAATCGCCCACGTAAATATATATATATAAATGGCAAATAAATAAAGATTCCATAGTGGCTTAAGGCACATACTTTTTAACAGTTTGACAGTGTTTAGCATAAATCACATAATTTTTTAAGGCCCATCTCTATTAGCATGATTCCTTGACAAATGGCAGGTTACTGAAATAAATAGAATTTTTCAAGAAAAAATTAGTACGCTCCTTGGTGCAGGCTTTCTAGGTACCTGTCAGCTGGGCTGCTTTCACCTGACTGCTAGTGCTGGTGCACAAAGCATGGAGAGAGAGCAGAACAGCCTTTATGTTATCCATGTTCTAACATCAGAAGGAAGTGGTTTTCTGTAGGCTTTGAAGGAAAGTAACAATTTGCCACTTCAGGAGATTTTTCAGGCAAGCCCTCCAGTAGCAAGTAAATTAGGGACAGGAGTAATGCAATACAGTTTGATATTAAAGAGGACATCGATACAGCATTGCCAACCCTCTAGAAACCAGAAATAACAGGACATGAAGCCTAGAGGGAGTAGCAAAAAAAGTCAAACAAATAAAAATCCCAACCACCCGATACGTGAGAGGAGCTGTGGCAATATTAATATGATGAGCCACTCTGTATGAAGCATGAGAGAAATGCAGAGACAGGAATCACTTTTTCTTGGTTACCAATTAGTTGATTGAATTTCTATAAGCCTTTTCATATCTTGTCTCTATTGAAATTTTGAGGTACTTTGTGATCATATTTGCCCTCTGCCTGTGGAGCAAAACAGCAAACAGAGGCTACCTTCCAGAGTAAATAACACATTGCAAAAGACTCTATGTGCCTCTACGTAGTTGCTGACCCAATTGTCTTTCCATGCCTGTGGAAACAGCCAGTCCATAGATGTTTCTCTTGACACTTAGCAGCCTGGGACACCTGAAGGAGAAATAAGGTTTAAGAAATACAATGTGCTTATAGATGCCCCTACAGCAGATCTTGAAAGTTTGTGGACCTCCATAAATTATGGGTGATCATACTACAGTACTTAATTGAGACTTCATTAAAAATTACAGTAGGATTAAAAGGTATAAAATAATACATAAATGTTAACCATCAGTATTAATGATTGTTTGTTTATGACTGTTTATTCTAGGAAGCACTGTATACAAATGAAAACAAATGAAATTGTATTAAATTGTCATTTTATCAAACAATTTTATCCCTTTAGTTTGTGTTAAAACTTAAAATTGTTGGAAAAAAGAAAACTAGACAAACAAAATGATGTGAAGAACGAACAATTATGTTCTGAATGAAGAAAGACTTTTTGATGAGGCATTTTTTATGACATTTAACAAGCTTATTTTGTGTTTCCTATGTTGGAGAGCTCATTTAACTCTGTCTTAAATTCAAGTGACTGTAGAAAATAATCTTTTAAATACAGCAGAATAGTTAAATGTCATTTCTCACTGACATATCTAGGGTGGTTTCTTAACAATCAATGGATGAGTAGAGGTAGTTGAAGTATGGCTATATCCCTCTCATTCACTGGAATCAGTCCAGCTTGATGAACTGGTCAGAAAATTAATAGCAGACGTGAATGTCATCCTGTGGTAGTCAGGAAATAATTACCCTTCATTAAGAATAAACTACTTTGATAAGTAAATAAAACCAGTATTCTTATAGTCAAACAAAGAAATAAAAAAAACCCCAAACAATTAATGTTTAGTAATTAGAATTAAAAAAAAAAATATTATGATATTGTGCAAATTATATCCTGGCCCAACCCCCAAGTTTTACTGTCGTTATGTCTGCTTGCAGTGTTTGGCCAATGAGCCATTCACTGAAGAAGTCAAAGTATAGTATTGTTTAGATCAAGGGCTAGCTCTAACCTTTGATACACGAAGTAGAGCTCCAACAGGTTAAAACTGTTCTGCTCTCCTTAGCATGGAATTTGGGGAAGAAAAGGAGAATCTGGATAAAGGAAAGGTTAATGGGCAAAGGGACATGTTTCTTTTAGTCCGTGTCTGGTCATTGTACAGCTAGTGCTGGTGCCAGGCAAAGCTGTCAATGGTAAACAGGAAAGTAAAGAACAGATCAAGCAGAGCCTTGCCTACCTCACTGTTGCCTTCAGGATTCTCTGATCTTTCAACCAATATGCTCCTCACTCAGCAAAATCCATCAAAGCAGTAATAATTCATCTACTGTTCTTCCATATCATCTTAAAAACGAAGAGACAGACAAGCCTATAGGGGATATGACTATAAAGAAGGGGTTCTATTTTCTCTAAGGTTTAGGTGATGATGTTCTGATCATTTCTATCCTCCTGGCTCCAGCTGTAACTTCTTGGATAGGTCAGGCTGTACTACTGGTGTTAAAGAAAATTGACATGACACACATCTCACTTGATAGCTGCAAGGACATTGAGGTTCCTGGTTGAAAATTGTTAGAATTTCATCCATCCAGTCAGACAGGCAGGTCTGGTGAGCAATACCACAGAAGAGGATGGGAAAACTCTGGTGTTTATATTTGTGCATCTACTTAAGTGCTTTGATAGTTTAAAGACAAGGTATGAAATACTTTTACAGGATCCAATGTGAATTAGAAAAGCAATGCAAGGACAGTGAAAGACTGATGAAAGTAACAGGGAGAAACATGCTGAAATAAATAATATGAACTATCTTAAGATACAATAAATTAGATTCATTTAGGCATGTATGAAAGAAGCCACTCAAAGCCAAAAACATACCACCAGCACAGATGAAAAATGAGACAGCTGGCTTTATAGAAAATTAAATCTGATCTTGGGTTAAAAAGCAATGCTTTTGTTGCTGTTATTAGTAGTCTGATTCAATTCATTGACTTGATGTAAGCTTCAGTCACACACTAAGTTTTGGGGGATGGAGGTCACTACCCACTCAAGGATTATATTAGGTACTGGCAAACATTTCTCACTTGTACTCAAATAATTGGCGCTGTCATAAAGGACACAGAAGTTTCTGTATCTAGTAGCCAATTGCTGTAGGTCAGCTGAGCTTTCTGTCAGCATTTTTTCTTAGTGTCATTGTTTCCTTAACTCTCTATTTCTGTAAAGTGGTTTTTCTTATTTCATTCATTAGCATGTTTTTTGGCTTGTTTTCTCCTCGTGATCTTTATCCTGTTGCTGTGTGTGAATATATATGCGTATTATTTGCTGTGTTTGGTAGCATTTTTGCTCCCTGCTGGGACACATAATTGTTACTTGGCAGATGAATGCTGGCATATAGAATAATTTCTCTGAACTTTTCAGGAGCCCAATTAACATACAGAAGTGGTACAGGGGGTTCCACCCTAGCAAACCCCCTGAGCCACTCTTCACCCATGTGCAAATTTGAAGTAAGTTTGGTATAATTATAGTTTACCATAATTAAAAATAATTTTTGTTTACAGAGAATTAATTCAAGAGGTACTATTATGTATGTAAGGGGTTACCTTTCCAATGGAAAGGAGACAAATATTTATGAAGGTGTGTTGTGTGGGTTTGGTAAATATTTGCCAGAAGATGAATATGTATAATTCCCAATGTGTAGTGCAGAGAATATTCAGAGATACTAATCAGTCTTGGTGACAGGATGGGACTGATGACATTTCACTTGCTATGAGCTGTAAAGGCAAACCCCATTCCCAGAAGGATCTGCTGTTGAAAATACAGAGTTTACATAAAGAGCATTAACGAGATCCTGGTGCAAAGCGGCACAGCTCCATTAGTTGGTTGTATCTTACGAGGCCTCCCTTTTAATCTGTATGATTTGGAGAACAATCCTTTCCTCTTGCATTTTAGTTACATAGTTTGTGCTGTAATTAATGGTCATATGGGATATGAGGGACGTCCTAGCAGGGCCTGATTCTTCTCTCTTACACTATTGTTAAATCAAGAATTGAAATCAATGCGTTGTAGTCTGATTGTGTTTTTGTCTGTGCTGATGGCAGTCTGTAAAAGAATGCTTTTTTGTGAGGTCAATAGCTCTCCCATGAGCTAAATATTAATATTCATCTTGTTCTCTACATCTTAAGTTGGTTCATCTTGATACGCTGTCAATCACTTCATTCAGTATTTGCAGTATTTTTTCTACCTTCCTAAGGAAGGAGAGTTTAAGATACCACATGGAAGGAATGTATTAGTACGTATGACTCTCTCAGCCTCACACAGGCAAATCTGGAACCTCTTGGTCTGTTTCAACTCGGTCAGACACAGGGTTGTCAACCCCAGAATGCTGTTTTCCTATACCTCTCATAAAAAGGTGTCTGTAGAGAGGGAAACGAGCTTGTTAATGCTTACAGTAAGACAAAATCTTCAGTATGACCTCAGCCTTTATTGGACAAGAGAGAATCAATTCAGGGGTGGGAAAAAGAACAAAATACAGTAAATACCTCAGCTGTTGAATAAACACTGGTCAGAGTTCACTGCATGGTCATTTACCCCCTTTATGGATTTTTGGGTGTATAATAAGCTGAACGTTGGAACATTTTCACCAGTAAGATCGTGTATCTCTCACACACATTCAGTAATATCTGGTAACAACTTTGTTCATAGTGCAGCTGTGGTGTGGTCAGTGAACCGCAAAACCAAGCTCTTAGGAAACCAGGCTTCAAGTTCCCGTGGGGTAATGCACTGTGCACAGAAGCAAGAATTAGGTATCTTTCACTGTATGTATATACAGAGCCTTACTCAAGTCCAGTCATCCATAGTGATCTAAATGTCAATAATATTCTGGTTACTGTCTGGTTACTAAGAAATATCATGACAGTAAATGGGTCAGGCAGTTCTGTTTCGACTCTCCAAACCTGATCTTGTATCATCATGTCAGTGTAGATATACAGACAACTAAATATAGAACACACACAAGTTTTTTTAAAGACACAATAATCTCTCAGGTAAGAAAGAATGATTACTTGTTTTCGTGCAGTTTGATGGCCAAATAATAATAGTATGTTAAGATACATATGAAAGTCAACATTAATGTTAAGTTTCTCAGTGGAGATCTAGAAAGTAGAAATTATTAGAACTGAAAATCTGCATGAAATATTTGCTGTTTTTCAGAACCAAAATATTTTTTAAGTTCATTGTAGATTTTCCAAGTTGCTTCTTTAAAACAAAAAGGGGGGCTCCTTTTTTTTCATAATATTTGCTAATTTAACCTTTTTTTTTATAGATTCAAACTGACTTTGTTTCAAAATGTGCTTCAGTTCTCTTAAAAGAAATTTGAGCAAGGCTGTGTGTAAAATTCTTTCTGTGGTTTAACATAAGCTGTTTTTGATGTTTTGACCTGTTCAAAATTTTGAAAAATAACTTGTCCCTAACCATGATTTTTGTTCTTATTTCCCAGAATTGCTAATTAACTGAAAAATCAGTGCACATGACTGTGAGGCTAACTCGATAAGATAGAGGAAAAACATGGTCTGGTCACACCTTTTTTTGTTTCTTTTTTTGACCTTTTCAGTAAACTATGTCATTCCCTAGTCATTTTGCTGGAGACTTGAACTCTGTAGAGGCTTTGCTGGTTCCAGCATACAGAGAATGACTGAGAAAGTCACTGACCTTATCCAAGCTCTGCAGGCTGAACACTGGAGAGAAGATCCCATCTACCTTGATGTCTTTCAGACACATTCCACTGAACCAGTCTTAATATGGGTGCACTATCAGTTTTAATTACCCACCCTATGAGGTTTTAATAGCCTCATAGACAGAGTTTCCTCCCTTCCTTCTTCCTCTGTGTGACTAACTCTTAACTCTTTCAGAGATAGTGCCATTGGACAGAAAATGTCAACCCAGATGGGTTTTGAAGGTTAATTGCCAATTATAGATAAACTTTGTTAAAAGGAAAGAAAGAACAAACATTGAAAATAGCAGTTTAGACAAAGCAATCTCTCTCTCCTTTACATCAAAGTGTTTGCGTTCTAAAACTTTTTTGACTGAAACAGAACAGTTTAACTTAAATTCAGGCAGTCTTGTGAAATCATAAAGGCACACAGTAGTGCTGGGAGAAGCATTTGATGTAATGAAAGAAAATGTCATGGGTCAATAGGAGATGGTCTACTCTACACTTTTTATGTCCCTGCTGAATACCATTTACTGTGGCTGTGGTGAGAATTGAAATAATAATACATACTATTTGCACTGAACTTAGTGCCTGGACATTTCCTTTAGCTGTCAAGAAAGAGTATGCTGAGTGAGATAATTTAAGACTGCAAGTCCTATGAAATGCATTAAAGGTGACATGAGTTGTCATGTGCTACACAAAAAATGGATTGAAGTTTGTGAATAGAAAAGGGTCATACAAAGGGAAAACTTTCAGTGCTTCCAATCACTTGACAGGGTCACTCAGTAAAGCGATGTAAACATTTCCTAGATGAAATCTTAAATAGTCTCTAATATTTCTCAAGTATTACTTAAGAGCATAGTGATTAATGATGGAAAAGACAGTTTGAATTTGCTGAAAAATAAGTAGAAAACAACCTCTATATCATTTTAACGATATTACTGTCTTCTAAGTTTGCCAACTTGTCAAAGGTGTTTGGTCTTTCTGACATCAAAAGATAGCCACGTTAAACATGGTAAATACTTGAATGACATCACAAATAGGAAGTGGGAGTAAAAGGAACTATTAGGTGAGGTATTTTCTTATGTTTATTTCATTCTGTTTTAATGTAAGTAACTGTTCCATATTTCCTTTCCGTAGTTCCATATTTCCTCTGCAGAGGAAACTTTCTCTGGATTTTTCTATGCACTATTGGCCTCTATAGCTTAAGAAGAAAAAAGAAGACGACCCAGTGTACGGTTTTAGACCATCCCAATACATTTACCTCAGTCGTAACAGGTTAACTCCTAGTTTATCACATAGGTTATCACTTTGCCTCCCTAATTGTTTCTTAGGTTTGAATTATACATGATATTCTCTGCTTACCTGTTGGACCTTGAAGCGTCTTTAAGGGAAGCCTTCCGCCACCTGCAGAATTAACTCTATGGATGCTTATAAGATCAGCATTTAACTTTCTGATTTACAAGTGCTTTATCATGCAAACATATTATACCAGAAGCAAGAATGCAGCAGATGCTGAGCATGTCACTTTAGGAAGGGAAAGGAAGATATTGGTACAGGTCTTCCACAAGTATGGTAAAGGTTGGTTTTCAGTATGTGCAAAGCAGACATCTGTGGGATAGAGGCTATGGGTGCCTCTCAATACAGTAACACACCTATTTGCTGTTCCTTGGGAATAATGGGCAGAAAACCAAAACAGTGAAGCAAACATTTGTATTTTGCTAACATTTTTTCCTCTTCGGAAGAAAAACTGCTTTGGGCTTCCAGTGCATAATGTGACTAGGTTGCAAGACAGGTGAAAAATCCTAGTGAAGACTGAGTGGTGTGAACCTATGAATGAGTCTACATCCTCGTTTATTCACACACTGAGTACCTGTGAGAAAGGTGTAAACTGTTNCAGCCTTCTGGCTGTAACGTTCTTGAGGGATTGTTACTGACAACTCTGATCTGGAGTTCATAACTATGTTCTGTGCTTAATGTAACAACAAGTTGTAACTTTAAACTAGAATACCTGGGAAATAGGACAGGGGAAGTGTCTATATACTTTGCTCAAGTTGCCTAATATCTCTGGAAAAAAAAAAATCTTTTTTTTTTTCAGTGCTTTACAGGTGTTGCTTTTTTTTTCAGTGCTCTTGGAAGCATTAGTTACAACTACACTGCTGAATTGTATAAGGGCCAGTCTGATTCTGGAAGTGGATTTTTTTACATTGATTCCTTTTTAAAATGATGAGTTATGCCTACATTTCTTCTCCCTCAAGTCCAAAAATCTGCTTTCAACATCACTCCCTTTATAAAAAAAACATCTTTGTTTTTCACAGGACTCCTTACACATTCAGTAGACAGCTGACCTGTGGCTAGGTACCTCCTGCTTTCGTGACAATGAGACAAGGGATTTCAAAGAGCATGCCCCAGTGAAAGCAGCAGAGGACTGTCCTGCCTCAACTGCCCTGCCACTGTGAAGGTTGCTTAAATAAAAATATTTCTTTATTCAGAGATTGGTATATATTGTTGTGTACACCAAAAAAAAAAGGTTTAAAACATATTAGATAACTGTGAGTACACTTTTTACCTTTGTCTTGGTTTCTTCATCCATCAAATATAACTGCTGGTTATGTTT
Source organism: Syrrhaptes paradoxus (assembly GCA_013400615.1). NCBI lineage: Eukaryota > Metazoa > Chordata > Aves > Pterocliformes > Pteroclidae > Syrrhaptes > Syrrhaptes paradoxus. Next base: position 10,344 of record VZTO01005508.1, on the reverse strand, counting down.
ACACAGTGTAGGGGTCTGATCCCTAACTTATTTCTGTTCAAATTCTGCGAGTCCAAATATTAGGCCATTACCTTTGAGTTGATATTGTCATGTGAGAAAGTTCTGGAATATAAACTGAAGGGACGTCTGCTCAATTTTTAAATTTGAACAGACAATGATATGTCACACCTGAAAGGCAGGCTAAGAAGGCCATTTCTGAGTCCCCACGTGGAGAATGCAGCAGAAGGGCAGGAGCGGAGAGAACAGTTTTTTTGTTGGTATCAGCTGTGAGGGTTTCTTTCCCCAGCTCTGGTTTCAGACCTCTGGCTGATGTAGGATCTGGGAACAGAGAGAANAGGGCAGGAGCGGAGAGAACAGTTTTTTTGTTGGTATCAGCTGTGAGGGTTTCTTTCCCCAGCTCTGGTTTCTGACCTCTGTTTGGCTGATGTAGGATCTGGGAACAGAGAGAAGGAGAAGGTCATGATCAAACTGAGGTCATCATCAGATAATATAAAGATGTCATCAATGTGTTAATAGAACTCACGTTTGCACACTGATAAAATGTATTTAGGAATAATAGCTCTGTTTTCTGTGTTGAGAGAGGCAAGTGTTTTTGAAAGAAGAAACAGAATATGAACCCTTCGAATAGGCTTGGTATATCACATAGGCAAAACAGAAAAAAAATACAACAGAGGTATAAAATGATTATAACACTGCTTGCTTTTGTTTTATTTGCCCAAGTTTAACATTGAAATACATGTGGAAATAGGCAGATCCACTACAGAAGTTTGCTTTTGAATATTAAATATTCACCAGTATATTTGTTTTTATTTTATTATAATAGTAGGTGTCAGAATCAGCAATTCTCTTTCCTTGTAGTGAGATAGAGCTGTTTCATAATTTTTCATAATTAATTTAATAATTTTTCATTTTACCTGTGAGAGGAAGACCTCATGGATAATGCACAATCTGTAGAGTATGCATCAGTATGTCCCTGGCATACTAGATATCAGTGTTGTCAATCTTCTGAGCAGGCTTTATGAGCAATTGCTTGAAATGTGTGGTAATGACTGGATGCAAGTATATCTTTACCTAAAGATGCAAGTACTTCCTCAGCCAGGTGTTCACTAACAACTGGATGTGTAAGATAATATTGATATGTCAGAAATTATTTGTATGTAAACCAGACTTTTCCTCACTTCCATGAAACTTAATATCCAGTAAAATCATCTGTCTCTCTCCCACCTCTACTCTACCATGTACTATCACTAAATGACAGTACTTGTACTAAAGCAACTTACTAATATTGAGTCCTGTTATAGTGTTCTGGTAGTTCTCAAATCTTCCTTTCTAATTCCTTTTGTCCATTTAACAGATTAATCTGTCCGAGCTAGCACAAATCACTTTTGTTTTCTCTTTTGCTCATTTTTTATTTATGAATTATTCAAAAGTGAATCTATTTTTTTCTGTTCTTTTTCTTTTCATTTTTAATTTCTGAATATTCACTGAGATATCGCATTGACAGTTATTCATTAAATATGTGCTTCAGATAGTCACTATGTAAGCTGTGCAATTTGTCACTTAGATCACATGAAATGTGCTTTTGCTTTCTTGTAAGATTAATGTAATATTTTAATGGCTGAAAAACAAATTATACTAAGCAAAAATGTTTGACGTTCCCAATTATTTGTATTTAACTGAATATCATTTGAAGGACATGTAAAACACTTTATGAAGTTCCAGATCCTCATAACCGCTCTCAACAAATATTAATAAATGAGTCTTTAAAAAAACCAAATCGAACCAAACCTCTCAGCATCTCTGTTCTTAAAACAAAGCAAAAAAAGACCTAATACTTTTCCTCTATCACTGGAGCTAAGCTAAAAGTATGCAAAGGTATGCAGTTTGATTTCCAGAAAGTGAACCAAGTATTTGGATATAATTTAACGACTTCTCAAATCTGTAAATGAGTAAGCATACACATCATTCTTCATATACATCTCATGGATAAGGAAGCCATAATAAAAGAGTCATTGTCTCAGAAAAGAGTTCAGGAAATTTACAAAACTGCATTTTCCTCAGCTTTATTATTACTGAGAAGGATACATCCAAATCTGAGTAAGAGCTTTCTAGTTAAACCTTATGTTTTCTATATAGAGACACAAATAAAAAGGAACTGGAAATACATTGATTTATAATGAAGGCAACTCAATGCTCGTGTCTCCATTTTCAACAACAAAGAAAAACATTGACAGACATACTAGTTTCTCAGTAAGAATACTAGGAAAACACTGCTGAACACATAAGTTATCTCTTAACAGCAAATGTCCATATGCACTTGTCAGGTGTTAGACAAAGAAAGCCATCTGGTCATCTATATATTGACTTTCTGTCAAATGGGATGTGTCTTAATGTGTAATGCTGGCAAGATGGATTTATTACTGAGGTTTCAATAGCTAAATGTGGAAAAATGTCTGATATAGCTGTTCATTTATAGTAAGATTTTACTATTTTCATGAATAAAATATTTTAATTTAAAATCTTCTTATTAAAACTCCTTTTAAAATGTTGTAAACCTTGCCATCTGCATGAACAAAGCTAGAGCATGAAACATTTATAATGGTGTGATGGGTTAGCCCTTGGCTGGGGGCCAAACCACACACCCACTCACACAATTCCCACCCCACCCATCCGAGGATAGGGGAGAGAATTAAAGGGGTAAAGGGAAAAAGGACTGTGGGTTGAGATAAGGACAGTTTAATAACTAAACTACAATAATATTGAAAATAATACTATATANTCACCTATATACTAGGCACCTATATACTGGGCATGTTATGGAATAGATTATTGGCTACTCTAAGTTTCAATCTTGAACCTAAGATCAAATCCTAGGCTAGCAATGGGCTGTGTTTCCTCCCTTGTCTTCCGACCTTGGCAGCAACACAAAACATCGCTTCTTATCATTCTTCTGAGCACAAATGCAAAACACAGCCTCTTTCTAGCTATTTTGAAGAAAGTTAACTGTCTCTGGTTAACCCAGGACAGGTTAAGCAGGTTACATGAAATTTGTTTACTCTTTTCACTGTAGTGGCTAAATGACCAGTTATCTTGGAGACTGGATATTTCAGGAGAATAAAGTGGTGGTAGAGGCAGGAATATATCTGGCATCATCCTATTTGTTTTCAAAGAACATATAAAGTACAGTTTCCATAAATACAGAAGAAGTAACTTTTTTTCTTCCAGGTGTCAGCCCAGCCAAGTTCCATTCTTTGCTTTCTTTCACCTTTGTCTTTTTAGTCTCTGTCATTTTCCTTTCTCGATTACCTATTTTTCTCTCTTCTGTGTGCTATTACTTGCAGTTATGTTTCTATGAAGTAATGGCTGCTCCTTATAAAAAGGATCACTTCTGACAACTTTAGAAGTGTTGACCAATGTAGAAAGCTGATTTAGACAAACATTTATCTTAGTCATTGTTTCCCCCAAACTTTTAATTACTATTTTCTTGCTGTAAACATTGAGTTGCTACCAGCTTCTTCAATGACATTTAAACCAGCTTTGTCCATATTAGTATTTTTTTGTGTGTTTTTGTTAGAAGTTCATGAGGAAATGTTACTAGGTGCGATGTTACATCCTAAATTCTTCCTCACAGTAATCTTTTATTGTGGAGTTGATGCAGTTTCTCTGCTAAAATGAACAAATTTTGGCACCAATAAGCAGGAAAAATACTTCAAAATTAGAGCATTTCCGCTTTCTTGTTTTTGTTTTAAGAATAGTCAAGGTGTTAAAACCCAGAGGGACAAAATGTTCAATAAAAACAAAATCACCCGAAAGGAAATCACTGAATATCTTACTGTTTCACATTAAATATTTTATTAACTTTTTTATCTTTCTGCTTAAAATAGCTTTTGCTTCAGATATCAAGATCAATTTTGTAGAGTAAACATTTGAAAATTGAAATTGTACGGCGTAGAATTTGAGACTTAAGAAGTTCCATTAGACACCAAGTCTTGGTCTGAGCATTCTGGTAGCTATGAACTTGCAACTCATTGAATTCAGTGACAATTCCTTGTTGAAAATTAGCAATGCTAAGCCATAAATGAAACAGAGCTTGTTTCCATGAGTTATTTGAAACTTCTTCCAGAGAAGTAACTTTTGATTCTTTCACTGAGTTTTGGAAGATAAACATAGGAATTTGGGAAAGACTCACCTGTTGTTGAATTCTAATTTTCCATTTTCATCTACATCTAATGTCCCTTGTCTGGATTCTACCTTAATGAAAGCTATCTCATAAGCAAGTGCAGAGACAGTCCTTTATTTGTTAGAGTTGTTCAGAAACATTTCTTCTCATTATGGAATATGTTGTCAAATAAATAGATAAATGTGAGTGGATAAGTTTCCCATTGAGGACTTAGATTTTCAGCATAACTGCAAATAAAGAAAAGTTTTATTCCGCATTAGAATTGCAGTGTGAGTCCTTATGGTCTCAATTATTTCTATTGTCTTTGCTCAGTGGGGAGATTATATCTCCTATGGTACCATGGAATGCATGATGGAACCCTGGCCATCAAGTTTGAATTTTTTTTTAATTTGACTTCTAACATCCCAGAAAGACTTGCTAAGTATGGTGAGACAACAGAATGTGGTTGTGGAGACCTGTTGAGATCTGTGATGGATCGCCTAAATGTGCCATGGTGTAATTCAGGATGCAGATGGCCAGAAAATTCTTACTGTAAAGCTGCCAGGACTGTGTAAAAACTGTGACCTTGATCTTTAAAACTCTTCTCCAGATGAATGACAGTGCCTTTAAAAAAGATTCGACCTGCTGCTCTCTTAAAGGAGAGGTAACACCTGAGATCTTCTGGGGCACTGGTGGAATTATTTCCTCTGTTTGCTACGCTGCACTTAGTTCTAGACATCAGCATAGCAGTTCACTTTCCCAAGCGTGAAACTCCCCTGTGTGAAAAGTTCTTCCTCTGAAAGCAACAGTCACACGCCAGAGCTGTGTGTTAATTATAATGAAGGGTCTGAGCAGTTTAATTCTGTGGTGATATAATTGTAAGTGTAATCATAAAAAGCAAGATATGAAAGATGCAGATCTCACTCTCCACCACCCCCACCTGTGACATTTTTTTTGATCCATAGTCCAAAGCCACTGTAGTGGTTTCCTGCTTCATAAACCATCCTACATTTGAACATAAATGACAGTAACTAAATGAGTTCTGTGATGTTCAAACAGTTTGGACATACTGCTCAATTGTACCTTCAGTTATGGTTTTATTCTCACTTTTATATAATTTTCTGCATAATTTACAATTAACCTTCAATACCTTCCCAAATGCTTTACTTCTAGTGGAATAACTCATCTGAGCTATTAACAAAGAAAAGCTTTTGTCTTCTCATTTGCTGAGTTGCTCATAATGCACCCCATATGTAGATTTCTGGGAGTTACTGATTAATAAGTATTAATAATGCAAAGGTCTAGAATGGAAAATGTCTTTGAACACTCCCACCCCTTCCCTTCATCTGCAGCCAGAGACCTCACAGCTTTGATGTCTGTATTTTGTGTTGTTTTGTCACAAACCTGAGTATGACATATTTTCTTGTTAGCTAATATTTAGCTGTTAAATGCCATTGTTAAATAATATTTTTCCCATAATAATATGGAAAGATTATTTGTGAAGTGTTTGTAGTAAAATATTTTTTATATGTCCTCTAAATTTTTGGAACATTTTTAGTGTTTTTATTCTTAGCATCTAACCAGACTTTAAATACTAAAGACTCAAACTTCATTATGGTCTTACTTATTTTTTACTTACATGACAGGTGAAAAGGCTGGAGCAGAAAGATTTTTGGAGCTAGACTGACAAAGTCGTGGCTGTATTGTCAGTAGGGTGCAGTATCAGTGAAACTTTTGCATTTGTACCTCAGTTTCCCCCCCAGAAATCTCCAGATAGAGCTTAAGTGCAAATTAACACATGCACTGCAAGAACAGAAGCAGAGGCTACACCTAAGGATTGCCAGCCATTCTGGGCACTTAAGTCTGTAATTTACATCCTCAAAACTCTTACCTGCAGTTGGATGCCCTTAAAGTCTCAGCATGCTTACCTTTCCACTGGTAAAACTCACTTAGCACAGGAATGTCACTTCTGACCACACTTAGTTGGTCAAGCCCCTACAAAGCCTGTATGTGCCTGCAGCCAGGCAGCCACTCCCAGGGCAGCATTCCTCTCTAACAGCATCAAAAAGCACTGAGGCTCAGTGGTGGTATTTATACCTGGTGGTACCTAATCATGAGTATAACTCTTCTGTATTGCATTGACATTTATACTGCAGCTCCCCTTAAACTCCTTTTTCCCCATGCAGTATGCTCTTGACTTTTCTTGTTTGACTATGTATATATATATTTTTTTTTGGCTAAATGTAATAAAAATTGAAACAGAGAAGTAACTGAAAAAGAGAGTTTTCTAGCTCAATATAGTCTGCTCCTATATTTGCAAGTCAGAGTTACTCCCTGTACTGGCAAAAACTATTTCGGAAATTTTTCTTGCAGCTCAGAGCCCTCACACCTGTTTAAGTTGCTACAGACATCATTGATGAAGTAGTTTGCTGTGTTTCAGATGGGGAGTCTACATTACCAGTAATGATATTAGACTCATCACCAGTGTGGTAGATACTAAGATCCCACCAGGCCAGACCTGCAGCAGTGATACTTAGAAAGATCAGCTTCTTAGTTTTGAAATATATTAATCTGATCCAATAACAACTAGGAAAAACTGAATATTGTACCACACAAATTAACACATTTAAGACTATGCACACACTGAATGCATCTGCATTTTTTAGTGAGTTTCTTTATACCTTGGAAGCTATAAATTTTTGCAATCGTGTGAGATATTTGTATTTCTTATATTAGCACAGCATCTGAATGTCTCAGGGTATTGATTTTAGAATGTGTTAATCTTCCTTATACTCCTGTAAAGGAAGGCAATAGCTCTTTGGTGTTCTGGAGGAATAAAAGCAAGACTGAAATATTAAATATTTTCCTTAAGATTAATCAGAAAATATGTTGCAGGATACTTTCTTCTTTTCCCATGGAAGAACACATGGACTGTTATGGGAAGGGCCACTTAAAGATGTTTTGTGCTATTACAAAAATAGATAAAATACCCTTTGATCTTTTTAACTTAAAAATAAACCACTGACATGTTCATTAATAAATTGAATTTAGAAGCACTTAATCTGTGGGAGGAGGACTGCCTCTGAGAAAATTCTTTTGAGTATAAAGTTTTAAATAATCCATGCAGTTTGGACAGAGTAAGCATAAATGAAACTAAGGCCCTTTGCAGGCATAAATTCATTAAAGGAGTCTTATAACCAAGAAGTCCTTAAATAGAACTCGAGATGATAAAAAAACAAACAAAAAAGAACGCCCAAAAAACCAGCCCCAAAACCCTCCTCAAAAACCAGATTTATCAAGAAGTAGTAAAACCCCCAAACCTTTCTGAGGTGAGTGTTCCCATCATAATGGCCCTTTAATAGTAATCTTTTGTTAGATGCTGGGCAGATTGCTAACTTCCTTCTGGGAACTGATTGAAATAACACTAAAGCTAATCAGTAATCAGACTTCTCATCCTCTATTCAGGTCTTTCTTTTGGCTGTGTCAAGAGGGCTGTAGCACAGTGACCCTGAAACAGTCCTCTACAGATTGCATGCCTTTATAAACTGGCTATACTCTGAATGGAGTAGATTGAATTGTTGGAAGTAGTTCACACCATCTACTCAACTTCAGAAAGTCAATATTCTTGGTGTGCCTGGAAAATCCTGAATTGCCTACCACTCATCAGGTTTAAGGAGTAACCCTTTCAATGCAGTTCTATAACACACCTTCTAAATAAAGCAGTGAGTTTGTTTCATGTTCTGCTTTATTTGGAAGTAGTCAAGATATTGAGCATATGGGCTCATATAATTGAAAATATTTTAACAGAGATCTGAGACAGGAACCTCAATGCTTCTGCAGATCTGGGTTTCATGTTTGGTTCTAGGGTTAAGCTGGCCTAGTGGACTCTCTAGAGTCTGCTAAATGAAATTTAGGCACAAGAAATAATTCTGTATCATCCTAGTGGTAAAGGTCCTCCAGGTAAGGTGGTTTGGTACTGGGCACTGAATGAATATCTAGATATACTATACATTTTCATATTTAAGAACTGAAAATTAATAAATGGAAGAATGCAAAATATTAATGAATACTTTGTCATTTTCCAAATCCTAATAGATCAAAAAATATTAGTTCTGCAAGCATTTCAATGTTGCTTTTGACTAAAGAAATTCTACTGACATATGTAATAATTAGAAAAATACCTTGTATCCAAATACAAGATTTGGAAAGCAGTTTTTCAAAGGTTTTCAAAAGGTTTTCCAGAAGCTTTCTATAGTTTTGTAAGTGTTTTTCTTTAGAATAAGAGAAATGCTGCAGAACAGTAGCATTTGAAATGTGAAGCAAAATCAAAAATTTAAATTGTGCCTTCACTTGTGCATATTCTGTGAAATAAAGAAATGATACAGGGTACATAGGGGAAAATCCCAAATGAAATTTAAAATATAAGGATGGGGCTACATTAAAACACAGTAATGGATGCTACAAGAGTAGCCAGGCTTAGATGGGAAGGAGGTTTTGAGACCCCACAGGTGATTGCATTAAAAGAAATGCAGTAAGACAAGCTCTGCTTCAAAGTCCTGACATTGATTTTCTCCCCTTTGACTATTTTTCAGTGCTTATATGGGAGAACTTAAATGGAATCAGGTTCTTTAAACAATATATCATGCTGAATGGACAAGAGCTAGTTTAGGATTGGAGGCTGAATAGCTCTGTTGCATTTTGTTCAAACTAATGTGTCCTACTGAAAAAAGGGAAGAAGCACTATGGAATAGATTGAGCCTTGGTTTCAGTTATTCCCTAGAGCAGAAGCTGAATACAGTGACGAAACACAACGTGCTGGGCTTTCTAAGGATTAAAGTGGTTTCCTTCTGAAGAGAGATCTGGAGGTATTATATCCTGAGGAACATCTGTGAAATGTACAATTGCTTCTATGCTCTCATGGGCAAAGGTACCTGCAACGCATTATTCAGGACTGTAGCTGGGGGAAAATCTTTAAGCAAAAGATTTTCTCAGTGAAAAATGCATCTGCCTGAAACAATTCACAAATTCATTTTGAATTTTTAATAGTGTTTAAGCTCGAACAATAGGTGGAAAATCAGAGAAATATTAGGAGTTTCCACTTGCCATTTCAAAATGATGTTTTAGTTCAAAATGTGCCTCAGTTTAATAACGNCACACTATTTTTAAGGTGAAAAATATTTAACTTGCAAGGACAGTATAAAAGTCTTGATTAAAAAGTCTGTTTCTGAACTCTTCTATTACTTTCAGAGCTTACATCTGATGCTCTTTGAAGGACTGCTAACTCAGGGCTGCCAGCTGCACAGTTGTTAGCTATTTACAATAAAATCAGTCCTACCAATTTTCTAATTAATTGATATTGACTTTAATTTTTCTGAGCTGGCAATGTTTCAAAAGTCATTGTTACCTAATTTTCAAAATGAACATCAATGAATTTCCCTTAATGCATAAAATGCAAAAATCAATTAAAAAAATCTAACTGGTTTAATACCACCTGGTTTCAAATTATGCTGATGGCACCAGATCAAAAATTCTTAATCCACTCACCAATTAGGGTTGGAATGTGGATGATTCTCTGTACTTAGGAACATGTTGTGAACAGACTAATGGTAAATAAAAATCTAGAAACAGAGTGGAAAAAAATAATAAATTTAATAAGAGCATAAGGACTGAGTTGAACTGTACATGTAACAGTTCTTATGTGTATTTTTCCCTCTCTCATAAGAGTGCCTTCTGTGAACTATGCACAGAGCATGCGTGTCACTATGCATAACAGGGATTAAGAAACATGGTTTCAAAAAAAAAGCCCATTTCTCTTAACCAAATCAGTCAACAAAGAAAGAATAAAATGCCTTCTTCCAGTTAATATGGTCAGACAAAGCTTTCTCAATATTTCTGTGCAGCTAGTTCTTGCTATCTGGGAGGATAAATGTGCTAGCGAAAGCTTTTATGATAACCATATCACTATCAGAGCCCTTGCTAATTTCAGTAGTCTCTTCAAACTCCCAGAATTTTGAATGCTTCTTTCAACAAGCCCTTAACAATGACCCTTCTGAATCTTGACCACAAGCTGGCTAAGATGTAGCTGCTGGATGATGACTGGCAATTTGTTGTCTGAGAGAATTCTGAAGAAGTTTAATCATTCAGCTTTAGGAAGAAAACTAAAAGAATTGCTGCAAAGTGGAATG
>VZTO01005506.1:0-18397 GCA_013400615.1 Syrrhaptes paradoxus | reverse complement strand
TGAGGGCTCCAGAGCTGGACACATTAGTAAAACCCAAGCTGAATCTCAAGCTGCTGTGGCTACAGCGTTATTAGTACTTGGTGTAGATAGTAAAGTAGGTTCAGATACCTCTCTACAGTCGTTATTCTGTCTTAGAGCTAGCCTGCTGTGATTTACACACAGCAACCATCATGAGTAGAGGCTTTAAGTATCCTCTGATGCAGCCAAGAACCATCGTGAATGTTCGAAACAGCTTTAGAAGTCAGTTTACCATATCACCTTATCTAGAAGTGCAAAAAGATTACATTTTATTTCCATGCAAAAATAACCTTGTTAACTGCAACACTGATGTAATGCTTTCATATACTCTGTTCTTCAAAATAATCTCTATTAAGCCACAACGTAGCTTATTACTACATTATTTGGGAAATTATAAACACCTCATCACTGTTGCATATGAAAATGTAAAGTAGAGTGATTTGCTGTACAGTATGAGATTATGTTAGTTTAAGAAATTTGCAACACCAAGCACAAACACAATCAGGAAATTTGGCATGCACTTGCATGCACTGTCTGTAAACAAAGACATCTTCAGAAAGAAATCTCCAGAGGCAACATTTTCTTTGTTACGCAAAAGGGATAGTAAAATATCAGAGTAAATTGGCATATCTACAGACACTGCATGTCTGAACAAACATGCTGCAATTTCTTGTTTTATCATAGCAACATCTCTGTATTTTTCCCAGTAGCGTTAGAGACAGCAACCGACAGTTACTGACTGAAAAGGTCACACGAGAACAGCAGTTCGTGCAAAATGAGACTGCTCAGATATTCTGTATCAGCTGTTTTTCCACTTGAAAAACTGTATGCTCACTGTATTTTCCACTTGAAAATAAAAAATACATTTTTAGAAATGTGGGTAACATTAATTCCCTTAATTCAGTTTACCTGAATCTCTGGGACAGGGGTAAACCCCTCTCTCTGGGGGGCTGTTTGCACAGCCTAACTTGGGCAGCAAAGCTAAGATGCCTTGGTCAGGAGACCCATCTCCCTAATTTTCCTTGAAGTCCCTGCAAGGAAAAGCCTCTTCAGCACAAACTCAGGGCAGAAGCTAGTAGTCACACCTGCTTTCTGAAGAAGCCCTCCTTTCCTGGATACAGGCCTATGAGCAAGGGCTCCTGACTTCATCCCCAGCACGAGAAAGCCACTGAGTACTAGACAGGCATCTACTTTGCCATGACACACACAATACTAATAATTACTTACACACTGCTTCAAAGCAATACAGAACATGCATGCATTCTGGAATTCACAAGACCTTTTCTCTTAAAATAAAGAAGATGCATCTCTTATTTTTGTTTTTAAAAGAAGAAACAAAAACAATGAACCAACTTTTGAAAAATCCTGTGATGTTGTAGTTCTCCACTAGCCTTTAAGCAATCAAACACTGAAGCATTTGCCTGATGACTTGGTTTATCATTCCTTGTATGTTTTAAGGTCTCACAAGAAGATACTGTTTCAATGATGTATTCATTGTGTGGGTGCCACATTCAACCTGTTAATCATATAGTTGATGTAAAGGATGCAATTTATTATGGTAAACACAAAATACAGCCAGCCGTATCTTTCTACTGCACAAGCTTTATAGGATTATAATGCCAAAACATACACATGCACAATCCATCATTTCAATAGTCAAACTGCATGTCTCCTACAACATGCAAACCACCATCTTGTGTAATGTACTTAAGATGCTTAATCCACTTTTGGTCTAGTGATAATCAATTTGCAGCACAATGTTCCTTCCACAAGAGCAATTATTTTCATCACTTGTTACCTCAATTCCAAGCTAAATCCATCACCAACATTTATGCAATATTCTAAATAAAATCATAAGTTTCCTTTATTGAACAATTAAAATTATTTAAACATTTAATAAAAATGATCAGAATATTATGAATTAGAATACATAAAACTTACTATATTTTATAATGTGTGTAATGCTATATGTAACATATTTTTTCTTTATGTACAGATTAAGATTTTTTCTCATAACTATCACAGATATGTGTGTAATTTTCTACCTTATTTTTTTGTTTTAGTCATTGTTTTCTTCTTTTTATTTTTATATTGTTACTCAACAATATACAATATTTTATGTCATATTCAAACCTCCAAGAAATATTAACCTAAGTTCTAATGGAGATGTCATGCTGGAATGCCATTCTACAAACTAAAAGGACTCATAACATTTCATAAACTGTCTTTTCACTGCTGTTAAGCCATAAGTCAGTAAAATCTGTAATAAAACTTTTATAACAGTAGCTAGAGAGAGGTTTATTCATTTAACTATTAAATCTTCTTAGCCTGAGGAGACCAAGAATGCGGTTGCAAGATGATCTTAAACTGATTAATTATGGGATGCTGTAGATAGGGGGGAATACATGCCTTTGTGTGTGGCTGTATCATTGCTAGTGCCAGCATAGAGAGAACACATACAGCCAGACACAAAAAAGAGGTGGGACTTCCCCTTTGGTAAGCAGCACAATTTCAGGTTTCCTCAAGCACTCCATGAAGCCCCTTTGAACTGAGCATGAAGTAGCATAGCTAAAGAACTGAGCTGAACTAAGCCAACCGCTCAAAGCCCTCAACTAGGGAAACCTCATTTCTCTCTCACCTCCTCTGGGCCCCCACTCCGAGATGTGTGGTCTCCCTGCTGCTCATCACTGCCTGCTGAGTAAACCAATTCAATGCCCTACCACTCAGCATAAAAAGCTATCACCTTTCTGCCAGGACAGTTAGTTGAATCAACTTAGCATGCTATAAGCTGGTATAAGACAAGATAGGAAAGGATGTGGCTCTCTTTTGACAGCCACAATTCATAAAGTAAAATTTAAAGGAACTCAACTGCTCTAAACTCCATAAACAGATGATGGAGAGAATCAAGTAATTACAGAGGGCTACTTGGCCTGCATAAGATCTGAAATGCCCTCTAGAGGTACCTAAATTTCCTAAATAAAGCTCTGGAGGCATCACTTCTAAGTGTTAAGAGCTAGGTGGCATGGATTATGGATTCTCTTTCTGCCTCACACTCACCTCATCTAAACAGCATCTGATTCATTAATCTAAATTAAAAATCAAAGGATGGAATTAATTCCAGCTGTAAAGCAGTACACTGATCATAGCTGAGACACTTTCAGAATATTCTTTCATATTCCTTACATGACTACTTTTATGTCCTCCAGTTTTACGTAGTTAAATTGAAAGAAAAATTAGCACTTTGCCTCCCAACTCTGTGATTCTTCTGATTTTACCAGCTACTCTGGATAGAAATATCTATGCTCCAGCATATAATACTCACCTCACAAAAAGAACGGGATTCATCTTTCTCAAAGGAGGAAAAGGGTCTTTGCTCACAAGCTAATGGGGCTTATTGCATGAAATCACATACAAAGTGTGAAGAATTAGGAATAAAATTAATTTTAACAACTCCATCTCAAAGCCAACCTTTCTCCACTTGGAGACACAAAAAGGCTGGGAAGATATTAGATTATTTTCTAATCTTATTATTTATTTATACTCTGAATATTATTTGTATTCAAAATATTCATATAAACATAGTGTCTTTGTTTCCTTAAATTCACAGGTAATAGTTTCATTGCATTTCTTGTATGCACACATGCATAAACATACATTATCAGGACACTTTATACTCACCCAAATACTGAGAAAAATATAATATTTATAAAGAAATTTTTGCAGCATTTTAGCTTCAATTTTGTAATTTTCACTGCTTAACTCCCTATTTTCTCTAATCACTTGGTGTATTAAAGGATTTTATATAAGAGATAAAAAATTCACTTGCATCTCTAAGCATTTTATTTTATCTGAATCACAACTTCTTGGTATTTCATTCCACCAAAAATTATCTCTGTATTCTTTCTCAACTATTTAGATAAAAGGAATGGCCACTGCAATTAAAGTGGTTTGCCAAATTTACAGTGAAGAAAAAGATAACACAATCTTACTTCTATTAATTCTATGAACTCATTAAAACTGTTCCCAGTATCTACTGCATATGGTTCAGTAATTAATATTATAGAGAACTAAAGTGGAGCCATGACCATCTCCAAGCACCAGGAAAGCTGAAATGCAGAACTTGAATTTTGGTTTTATGAATAACACGTATTTAAACCATAAACAAATGCACTGAAACTACTGCTTAAACAGATTAGGTAAAAGTAATTTAGAAGACACATTAGATTAACTGTACAGTCCTTGGCCTTTGATAAACAGACACTTCTGACATGCTCTGAAATTTAGAGCACACCATGAAAAAAATAACATGAAGGTGAAAAAAACTGCAGAGCTTTCTCAGCTAAGGCAATATTACAGAATTTTATGGAAGCCGTATAATGTGCAATTTTAATTCACCCAGTGTCGAAATAAGACAAGCTTGCATCTCTACTTTTAGCTCCATTTAATTTTATTCCTCTTTTAAAATCTAATTTTAATTATTGGGTCAAATCCTTAGAGGTTTTTTTATGTGATTCACACCTGATTTTTTTCTACAACATTAATTTCAGCAAAGGAAACTCTATGTGGAAGTTAGTTATGGAACTGTGTGCAAAGAAGCAACTTTTTTTCTAACTTCCACCAATGAGGAAGATGTACCATGACATCATGGAGGGTTTCTCAGTTTACACATTTTTCATTAACAAAAAAAAAGTACCCTAGGTCATTAGTTTTAGTTTAACTTCCTTATAAATTCCAACCTTTTAAAAACTTTCTATGACTTCTCTGTAAAATGTGTAAAACAGTGTTGTTCTCATCAATTTAATTTTTTAAAATTTATTCTCCTTGCATAAGGAAAAGCAGTATATGAGGATCCCTAGTAAACCTTCTCAACAATCACTGTTCTTTACAGCACTCACATTCTTTAATTGTCTCTTTTACAAAACAACCCTCTCAATGCCAGTCCACAGCGATGTTCAGGAGCTATATATTTTGCAGGAACTCAGCAACTCAGATGAACCACTCCACTGCACACACAGACATCCTGTAGATTTACTCCATATGGGACACTGTGGTGTCAACAGTCTTCCTCGATCCTTGTTCAAGGACCCATTCTGAACAGATCAGGTTGGATGATGCTTTGAGCAACCTGGTCTAGTGGAAGGTGTCCCTGCACATGGCAAGGGGGGTGGAACTAGGTGATCTTTAAAGGACCCTTCCAACTCAAACCATTCTATGATTCTATGATTCTGTGATTCTATGAATAAACTGCACCCTGATACCTGTAGGTTCCTCCCCATGATGCTCAACAAAGTCTCATGTGCACGTGCTCTAAGAACATGGGCACTAAGCACCCAGTAGACTGTAACTGAACAATACCAGCTGTCACGGTTGTTCACTTTGGGAATTTTTTTGACTCCCTGCAGTTCTCTGGTTTTCTCTAGGCCTAACAACTCTGTTTTTTGTCATTAGTGAAATGCCTCCTTGCTGCTCACTCACACTCATAGATTACCATAAACTCGTCACGAAAGAAACTGCTGCATTTTCATTCATAAATGCTGTTAACAACAGTTAATTAAAAAGTAATCTCTACTAATCTCTATTGTTGCCTAACTCACATCTAAAGCACATCTCATCTCACTGATGCACAATGACTGGTTAGCTACTGTAACAACTGTTTGTGAAGGTCTTTGAGGAAGACTGATTTTGATATCTTTTCTAATATCAGGAGTATCCTGGTGGATTAAGAAATGTCAGCTGACTTGCATCAACACAATATAAAAACATTCAATGTTTTAAATACTGTATTTTTATCCATATATACATATTACAGCAAGCTTTACTGGTCACTGTCCTCCAGAGAAAACAAAGAACAGCAATATGCCTTCCTGTGACCAAAAGATAATTTCAACTTTTAGCAACCTCTAGGTTGTTTTCTGCTGATCAGCACTGTCTGCACTGCAGGGAAGCTGAGCCACTTGTTTTCTTAATTTCTATTTTTGTTTTATATTAATTTTAATTTATCAGTCCAATTCATGGAACTTGCTTCTTCAGTGATGTCTTTCTTTCAGTACTTTTCTTGTGATGGGTTGATTTTTGATAGCATGACATTTCCTTTATATAATCTGAGTAAAGATGACCCAGACTGTGCTTCCCTTTCACCTTTGCCTTCTGCATGGTTTTTTCTTAATACTTCAGAGTTTCTCACTCTAAATTTAACTGAGGGCTAGCATCTAGATCCCCAAACATCTAAAGCAAGTAACTGTGCATGCAAAGTTAGTATGTTTCTTTGTGGTTACTGTCAGTAGAAATGTACGTCTGAGTCGGAGAAAAAACCATTCAAATGAAATGTTTAATTACAAATGTGCGTACTTTTAAGAACTACACAATGTTGCAGTATAGGAAGTAAAAACTTGTGGTGGGGGAGAAAGGATCTGGGTCATTTAGTCACTTTCATAAAGAAAAACAAGTGCCTGGAAAATTGGCACAAGTTAAAGACGATGAGTTAATTCCTGATATGTTCAATAAAATAGTACAAACTAGAACATATCAAGGACTCACACGCTTATATACCCAGACAATGTCTTTTTTTCACAATGTCCATGACTAAGAGGACTGACTGATCGATCATTAGTAGAAAAGGTGACAAATACTATTATGCTAGATAGTGATAAGTGTCACATTGATATCAATGTAATCAGACACCTAACAATAGAATGCAAATATTTGGTAAAGGAAAATTACCAAGGAGATACTGCTACTCTCCAAGAGAGCTTACACTGGTTTGAGCAAGTGCTTCAAATATTTAAAAACAGATGCTTCTAACTAGATATACTAAAATTAAACAATTAAATAGCTTATCCTTCTATTATATTTTTATCCACATTTAGATGACACTTTTGAATCTTCTTTTAAATGTTATTTCTTACAACCTGCAGCCAGAAATAAAATTGAAGAGGAGTGGGATTAATCTTTTTCACCTTTAGTTGTCTAAATTTTTTCTAATTGTACCCCCCTTACCATAAATGGAGAAATGAACACCCCAGGAGAGAAATTCAGCTAATCTATTAGCTCTTCTCTTAGACTTAATCAGATTAACAACTTCATTAACTATAAAAGGATCCAAAAATTACCATTAGATTTCGAACCAAATATTTTAGACATCCGTGTTAAAACAAATGATTCACACCCTTTTTATCTTCTTCCTGAATTTAAAAGAACAAAATTTTTCTGTACATTGAGGAGAATAATTTTTGTCATGATATAATTGAGTAGACTATGAAAATATATTGCCCCTTTAGACCTTCCATTTTTACAAAAAAACTTTCCAGTGAAGTATGCTACAAACTCCCTCCAAACTTGGCCAAATCTTATTAAATAGAAGATTTATCTACAAAGCAAAATTAAGATTCTAGTACTAGTACATGACAGTGTACCTGTGCTAGCTTGATCTAGCTAGCACCCAAACATTAGTAATTAAGGAATTGTAATGTTGGTTTTAGCAATGCTTGTTATTTATTTAGCATGGATATCCAGAACGTATAGAGAGTTTGTTCTTGGATTAACATATGCTAGAATTCATGCCATGGCTTCTGCTTCTACTCTAAGCTATGCAGCTAGTTTGAAGTAAAACAAATATGTTAGCACACACAATTAATCATACCTTTGTTCCTCCTGTGTATCCTATTCACACAACCTAGCACACAACCTTCTGTTTTGGAATGGAGCTGAACAACACTGCCCAAAGGGGAATTCACAGAGCAAATGTATTTAGGGAGGGAAAAAGAAGTGATATTTTTTTTTTTTGCTGTAGCAGGGAATAAGGCAAGCATTACTAAACTGCACAGTAAGTAATTAAAGGATTTTGAAAGAAGCCCAGAGAAATAGCTACTTAAAAAAGAAAAATCTTAATTTACTCATGGACACCACTTTGCACTGAAAGCACACCCCAAATATTTCATTTTACTCTTAATCCTTAAGCTTGTGTTTATCAGCTTCTTGATGATCTTATCAATTCTTCAGTGGAAAGGTGGGTTGGGCCTCAGAGCTGTAGTTTCAGATACTGTGAACAGTGAGAGCTAAAAGTTGACCTACAAAGTATTCTGTAGAAGTGTGAAAATATATCCTGATCATCTTTTCCCCTCCCCCCCCCCCAATAATTATTTTTCATTAAAACTGGAGCCTTTCCTATGCAGAAGAAATGTGCATTTTTAATATATTTTAAAACTGAGTGCTGCTCTGTCTCCTTCCAGTGTAGCTAGCTGAGTGGGTAACAGTATCTATAAGCAAAGGTCAGCGTAAAGACCTGTTTACGCAAAGCTAAGCACTGAATGGGGAATACTTGCTTTTCTTCAGGTAGAAAGCCAGTTCAGGCATGTCAAGAATTCAAAGTTCAAGACTTAACTGTGAACCATACTACTCACCAAATCAACCTCAGCCTCATATGGGAGTGAAGCAGGAAAGAAATATAGTCCATTAGAATATGTACTTGCTATATAAACTCAAAAGAGGCTAGCAGGCTTAAAGACTATATACAGTCCTTTATATATAAACCGTCCTTTAACAGCAAACTATAAAACATCTAGCTTACAGACCATCAGTTCAAGTTAAGCAAAAGTGAAGTAACTGCCCAGACCACTGGAGAGCTATAGGAGTGGATAGTTACGTGATCTAATCACAGCAGAAAGTCATCCATATCATCACATTTGGAATCATGTGACAGCACATCCATTACAGAAGCCAGGAGGGTGATGAACATGAGATCTCATTCTAATCTGCTGAACTCTTCTGAGTAAAACACTAATCAAGCAGGACACATTGTGGATAACCTCTAAAGGAATGATTTTGTAGGGTGGGGGGAGGGGATGGCTAGATTTGTTCTACTTTTATTTATATAAGGATGAAATTATTTCACTTGATTGTGTCAGAATAACCCTGATCTGGCTAAGAAGCCACAACGGAATGTAAAAAATATTGCACCTACATTTATACATAATATTATTTTAAGAAAAGTTGGCATATTATGTGGTTTTGAACATAAGTCCTTCCCACTGTAATAGCACAAGTCCGAGATCACCTCACGACACTGAATGTATATAAGTCTATGGGGCCAGATGACATGCATCCCAGGGTTCTGAAAGAGCTGGCTGATGTGGTTGCCGAGCCACTCTCCATCATATTTGAAAAATCATGGCTGTCAGGTGAAGTCCCCAGTGACCGGAAAAAGGGAAAAACTACTCCTATTTTTAAGAAAGGGAGAAAAGACCTGGGGAACTACAGGCCAGTGAGCCTCACCTCATGGAGCAGATCCTCATCAAAGCCATGTTAAGACACGCACGAGACCAAGAGGTGAATATGAGACAGCTGACACAGCTTCACCAAAGGCAGATCTTGCCTGACCAATCTGGTGGCCTTCTATGATAGAGTGACGGTATCGGCGGATAAAGGAAGGGCGACAGATGTAATTTACCTGGACTTGTGCAAAGCCTGACATGGTCCCTCACCATATCCTTCTCTTTAAATTAGAGAGGTATGGATTTGAACGATGGACTGTTCAACGGATAAAGAATTGGTTGGCTGGTTGCAGCCAAAGGGTTGTGGTCAACAGCTCTATGTCTGGATGGAGGCTGGCCACCAGTGGTGCCCCTCAAAGGTCTGTCTTGGGACTGGTGCTCTTCAACATCTTTATCAATGACATAGATGAGGGAATCAAGTGCACACTCAGGAAATTTGCAGATGACACCAAGCTGAGTGGTGCAGTTGATTCAATAGAGGGAAGGGATGCCATACAGAGGGACCTGGACAGGCTGGAGAATTGGGTCCATGAGAACCTAATGAGGTTCAACAAGGCCACGTGCAAGGGGTGGCACTTGGGCCAGGGCAATCCCAGGTACTTGTACGGACTGGGAGAAGAACTCCTTGAGAGCAGCCCTGCGGAGAAGGACTTGGGGGTCCTGGTGGGTGAGAAGCTGGATATGAGCCGGCAGTGAGTGCTTGCAGCCCACAAAGCCAACTGTGTTTTGGGCTGCATTAAAAAAGGGGTGGCCAGCAGGGAGAGGGAGGTGATTGTGCCCCTCTACTCGGCTCTTGTGAGGCCCCATCTGGAGTACTGTGTCCAGGCCTGGGGCCCCCAGCACAGGAAGGACGTGGAGCTCTTGGAGCGGGTGCAGAGGAGGGCCACTAAGATGATCAGAGGGCTGGAGCACCTCTCCTATGAGGAAAGGTTGAGGGAACTGGGCTTGTTTAGCTTGGAGGAGAGAAGGCTCCGGGGAGACCTCATTGCAGCCTTCCCACACTTGAAGGGAGCCTATAAACAGGAGGGGGAGAGACTATTTACAGGGGTTGATAGTGACAGGATGAGGGGGAATGGTTTTAAATGAAGTGAGGGGAGATTTAGGTTGGATATTAGGCAGAATTTTTTCACACAGAGAGTGGTGAGGCAGTGGAACAGGTTGCTCAGAGAAGGTGTGGATGCCCCACCCCTGGAGGCATTCAAGACCAGGCTGGATGGGGCCCTGGGCAGCCGGCTGTAGTGGTTGGCAACCCTGCCCACAGCAGGGGGTTGAAACTAGATGATCTTTAAGGTCCTTTTCAACCCAGCCATTCTATGATTCTATGATAAAAAATACAACAAATTTTGGCAAATTTCAGCTTTTTAATTTTGAAATGCAAAAGGTGGTTTTAAAATTCAACAAGATTGGTAAAATTTGTTTAGGGTTGGGTGTCCTTTTTGTTTGTTTTTTTTTTAAGTGCTGCTCACTTTTAGAATTTTTTGTAAAAACTTCCCTGAGGTGAAATTGAGGAAGATTAACAAGATATACTTTACAAGAATGTGTGTGGGTGGGACATATGTTGAAATAGTCAGCAAATAATGTAACTAATGACTATATGAAAAGACATAACAATCCACACATTTTAAAGGCTGTACAATTCAGCTTTCATTTTATCTTCTTTAAATTCTTGATTTCTCAGTTATGCGGTTTGAAGGTCCTTCAACAAGTTTCACAACAGCACTTCTAAATTTCCTTAAGGATCTCAGAACAGGGTCTGGAAGGAACCAGAACTGTTTCTTAAATATATCTAATTTGGAAGAATGGCACTGACAAGAATTTCCTATAAATTATATATTCTCTTTACAGTTTTCCCTCACTGAGCCTTTGCTACTGACTCTAGTTGCATGCAAAATCAGTAATAGATGAGATTTTCTACAAATTCCTGCTCCACAGATTTCAATGCTGAAAGAAGCATTTTAGCTTCTGTATTAAGAGAACAAAAAAATCCATCCAGTAACTTTGTGTTGGATGTAGTTTGACAGGTGGGTTTTTTTTTTCAGTGAGATATCTGTTCTTGAAGACATCAGGAGAATTCACCACTTGCCTTGACAATCTGCTGCCAGTTAAGAGCATTCACTTTTAAAAACTACATTCCCATCTCTAATCTGAATTGTTCTGCATTCAGCTTCCAACCTCTGACCCTTGTTATGCCACTTCCTACCATCGGTTAAATATAGAAATCCAGCATTCAAAAACTCCCAGCAGACTAGAAGCAGCTTAGACTCTTCATTTAGCAAAATCGCCATTATTGTTAAGTTTCAGCAAAGAAGACCTCTCTGGAAATTACACTTCCCAGCTTTTGTCAAAGTTGACAAGATCCATAATCCTTCAAAAAAACCATTTCAAGCTGTCCAAACTGCCGTTTTATGAAACTCACTGTTGGATAAATGTTTAAGATCATTTTGTCATGTGTTGCAATGTCAAATGCTGTAAAAGAAAGTCTGATAATATTCAATACCTAATATTCAATCCTACCATAGCTGTACTCATTCCAAAATCATCAAACAGGACCAAAAAAAAACCCCCAAAAAACCAGAAGTAGACTTAAGCTGAAAGTATTTGCAACTCAGTTCACTGAATGAATCTGAAGAACTAAGCTATATGGATAGAATAATGTAAAAACCTCACAAGCAAAAATTAATACTATGAAGAAAAAACTAAGAAAAAGTATGATTTTTCAAAAGTACTCAAAAGGTATGAAAACATGAGATTTAACCAAGGAATCTATAGATGTCTTACAACATATTTTTGCATCAATGTGTATCTATTCCATGCAAAGAACGAAGTAGAAGTACTGTGGGAAAAAACAGCATAGAAGCTTTTTTTTGCCAAAATACAACATTGCCTGTTGATGAGAGGATAATCAAACAAAAGCAGGTGTGGCTAAATCAAGGTACATCTGGATTTGAAAAAGTGTGTCCCAGCTATGAAATGCAGCTCTGTGTCAAATATATTTGCACACACTTACTAAAAATGTAAGTCAAGTCTACAGAAGATTGAAATTTATTCTCTTTCAGTTGTGGAAACTGATGGAAGACTGGTCAACAAAAACCAGATTCATCACACATAAGAGCAACCATTGAGGTTCCTGAGTTGAGTGAAGTTTCCCTATAAGCTGGCAGCTCCAGAAGGTAATACAGTCACTTGAAATCTCAACATTCAGTAATTACAGGTTGTTCCACGGCTGGATGCGCTAATAAATTACACTCCTTAGATGCTTAGATGAATGTGGGACTTCAAAACAATGCATAATGTCTGATTTACATGTGTAATTAAGGGAAGTGTGAAGAACCATGAAAAATCAGAAGTTACATATTTCTAATTGTTTGCTTTAATAGGGAGTAATAATAGTAATCAAGAGGAGGAAATAACTTTATCACATGATTTCAAGCAGAATTCCAGATTCCTACCCACCCACCCCCATCATGAGCAGATCTAGTAATCTGCTAAACATCTGATTAGCTCTCAGCGATTCTTGGTACACCCAGGCTATGGCAGCAAGCAGGAGGTGGAAAAAGGACAGAGGAAGGAAAATAAAGTTTGATTGGGTGAAGATGGTGGACATGGAGATGAGAACCTATCTGGACAATCCCCCACACATGCATAACTGGAAACTCCTAGGGGCCAGGAAAAATAGGGAGCTAGGCTTTCACATGAGAGAAGATTATGAAGGAAAAGAAGATATTTTTCCACCATACTGCATGGAGCAGTGAACTCGTGAAAGTTGAGCAGCAGCCCAAAAAGGCCTGGTTTTGGTAAGCTAGGACACAGAACCCAGCCTGCGTTTGACAGTGAATAGTTACTCATTCCACACAAAATGACACACTTCAATGAGAGGGATTCACCTCACATTTCCTATAGCCTAAAGGCTACAGCACTCTGTAGGAAATACCTATTTAAGCTCCCTCAGGCAGTGGAGAAAATTAAGCACAGGTCTCAAGTATCAGCAATCAGCACTGAACACAGTAAGCAGTGACTTAGTTTACAGTATGCGAGACACTGGCAGCCTCATGTCCATTCGTGTTTTTAGCTTAATGCTCAAATCAGTCAACAAGCTTGAAAATGTCCATTTCTTGCCAATGTCCAAATCTTGCCAATGCTGAAAGGTGCCCTGTTTAATACTCACATGATTTATGCAATTCCAAGTACACACAAAAAAGGAAATAGGGGCAAAATTTTACTATAATTCAAAGCAATTGCTCTTGTGCCAATCTACATCTAATCACACATGAAGTGTCTCTCATTTATTCACTGGTATGGAGAGAACCTAAATTTATTATGGTTATAACTTCAGCACTCTAAGGATGTCTTCATGAGGATCTTAGATCCCTATCCAAAATGTTTTCAGGTGAGTCCTCTCAAGAGGGATGTACTTGAGCACATGGTAGGTACTACAAGTCCTCTGCTGTAATGATGAGCCAGCCTAGAGAGCACTACTGAGACTAAACAGTATAGACAGTGAATTAATTCACCACAAAGCCCAGGCAATTCTTAAAATAACACACAGAGTACTCCAGTGGGTTTTTTTAACTGGTTACAGTGTTCCAGGCTCTTAAGTTCACAAGCTCTGCCTAAAGAGGAGACATTGGAATAAGAAATCCAATTACTTTGTGGGCCTAAAAATAAAAACTTTTAGGTGTAAAATAATTCTTCACAAGGTAAGTAATAGCATGCTGTGAGTTATGAGAATCTTACCTTCTGTGACCTGCTCTTGAACATTACAGCAGTAAGTGAAAAAAATATTCTCACCAATTTCACTAATGCAGGATCAAACCACAAACCTCTAGGCACAAAGAGCCTCACTGGAGGCATCACACTTTGAATTAGGCTTCAAATGTTTCTTTAAAGGTATCCTTACAATTCCCTCTGTAATTATTATGTTCCACCCTAACTACAAAGCTTTAAAGAGGCAGCAAGGTGTGTGGTAACAGCATTCCTACAGTCTTGAAGAAAATGCACATTATACAGCAGACTGACAGAAGTGCTGCATTGGTACTTAAGTTACTGAGACTGGAATCCTGGCAAACATTCAGGGCAATACAGTATCAAGCTGAATGAATTAATGTTTAACTAATGACTTGAACTTAAACAAGCTAAAATCCTTCTTCAGAAAGGGGAAAAAAGAAAAATTCTATCTTTTTAAAGAGCTTCCTAAGGGCCTACTGCTAAATGAAATTCTTTCTACTACTAAAACCAAAAAATAATTAGTTAAGTCTGTAAAAGAGAGATTAACTGAAGAAAACCCCAGGGAAAACAAGCCACAATATACCGATTTAAGAAATTCTCATCTAAGCCAAACCCAAACAAAAATCAACACAGGTCAAATTAATTTATTAATTTACTGTAACAGGATTTTCACTCTGTTTGTGTTATTCCTGGCTCTGAACTTCCTCTTGTTAAATTCTTCAATGCCAATTATGAAGAACTACAAATATAACTTCAGGGAAAATTTGAACATCATCCAAACACAGTCTGGGCTTATGAAATAAAACTCATCTTCCTTTTTCCAGAAAGTATACAAAGAAGTTGATACAGCAAGAATGGTCCTTACACTATAAGATTTAGCAAAGCAAACAGAATAAATGAATATACCAATTCTTATAACTCTGATTTCCAGCATACTCGCTTTTCAGCCTGCACAATTTTATATGTTATGTTTTGCTAGACTAAGTCAGGAGAGATAGCTCCAAGTACACTGCACTTTTTAAGAGGAAGATAATTCTGACTTCCACAGGAAAACTCCAAAGAAAGTTCATTGTCTTGAATTAGCTCCCCTGTGCTGCTGCAGTGATGCTAAACCTGCACACATACAAGCACTTTGCTATGGGTGCTCTTCATCATAACTGTTTGGTACTACAAAGGCTAGGCACACATATTGGATCCCTTTTCTTTAAGCAGACTTCTAATTCTCCATCACTCAATGGTTACATCAAGTTTCAGTTTGGGCACATTCCCAATGCCTACCAGCCCTCAGCAACAATTTGGCAAATGTAAGTTAATTACATAATGGAATACAAATAAGATTTTTATTTAAGAACCTGAACAGGCAATAAAATCCACCATGTGTTTGCTGATACATGGCTATACTGCTATGGAGAGTTTCTTACAATAGCGAGAATGTTGTAAATTAAGATGTATAAATTGCAAAAATTTGATGACAATGTATGCCTTCGCTGCCTTTCTCCATGTTTAATTTAACTTGATTCCTAGTGTATTTCCATAGGTCAAGACTCACTAAGTTTTCTTGGTGGAAAGCTGTCACATACCTGCAGTTTGTTTCAGATGTGTTTAAATAGTTTAAATAGTAAACTAATTTTTAAAGAAATCAAGAAACTTCCCAGAAACATTTCATCTACTGATCAGATGAATCTTTATGGGAAGTCTAGGGACTCTACACTGTTAACTGGCAAATGAAGTGATAAATGTTAAACTCATCCTGAGGGCTACATAGAATCCCTCAGTTAAAACAGGTTGGGAAATCAAACAAGCAGGGTTCCTTGACAGCAGCCAGTGTCCATTCTCATTTCATTCTTCTCTAGACCACTTTAGTCTGTCTGAATCAAAAATACTTGCATCCAACAACCAATATAATTTCACAGGCTTATTATATCTCACTTTAGG
This sequence comes from Syrrhaptes paradoxus, assembly GCA_013400615.1. NCBI lineage: Eukaryota > Metazoa > Chordata > Aves > Pterocliformes > Pteroclidae > Syrrhaptes > Syrrhaptes paradoxus. The sequence goes on along the minus strand of VZTO01005506.1, from coordinate 2,450 downwards.
AATTAGTGTCTTTCTGCAGGTTCTCATGTCACTGGCAATCAGTGTTACTTCTGAAAGTTCTCAATTCTTTCATTTAAGCCCTGCGTGTCTCCTTAATCCCTTTAATTCTTGCATTTTGACCTAATTTTACTGTTCATGGTCATGCTTCTTTTGCTGCTAGCTGGGTCTGATTGTGTATAATAAGAATATAAAAGCTAAATTGTGGATTATTTATAAGTAAAAACCCTGCTAAGTACTTATAGGGCTATCTTGAGCATTATCTTCCTTGCTTCTTGCCTGACCAGGCCAAAAAAATCAATGGCACTATTCAGCTCAGAAAAATAAGCAGGATTGAGCTTCAAGAGCTGAGGTGGTCAATTTTGTAATTAATATCTTGTTCTTTAAAAGTGTGATTATTCAGCAAGTGATCCCATCTTAAAACTAGAAAAATATCTATCACCAGCTGACCATGTAGAGAGATTTTCCTCCTGTCGAGCCAACCCAACAGTCAGGATGTTCATTCTACATCAAAGACAAGACTGCTAGCCTTGACTCAGAGAACTGGAACCAAAATCTCCCTGCACTAAACTCCCATCTAAACCACCAGCCTAAAGGTTAATCTGGAATGCACTGCTCCTAATCAGCGTGTTCAAGCCTTTTTATTCTGTGGAACATATCACATATTACCACAAGAAGAGACATACAGGGGAAAAAAAGGGGGAGGAACAGACATAAAAAACGAGATGGAAATTTTTGGCCCCATGGAAATAGTACTTAGTTGGAAAGTGAAGCATCAGGATCCAGGCTATGTTCCAAAAAGTATTTAAGAACTCATATACATGTGAGGCAAACAGAAAATAAATTAAAGAATGGTCAGAACATAAGTGAGGGCCCATTATGAAGAGTAGGGGTTCAAAGCTTCTGAAATGAAGGAATTACATCTGAGTCTTCCACATCTGCACAAAGTGCCATAAACCCTGTATAAAAGGCAATTCAAAATACAATTGATTCTCCTTTCCTAATCCAGAACAGTACCTAAACTGATCCCTTTAATTACACTGCTTTGCTTTTAATAAAAATTACAAATAATCCTCTGCTCCTCTAGTTTGCTTTTGGTTAAAACCACCATCTGAACCCAAATAATTAAAAGCAAACAAAATTTATCTTGTCAAACCAAATAACTACCCTTTTTCCTCTCCAAAACCCATTTTGTTTTATCTAGATAAATCAGACCTTCTTTTCTATGTAAATATTTCAAGAATAAGGTGAAGAAAGTTAGAAATTGAATATTCAATTATTTCCAGCAGTCAGTCTAAAATGCCAGTACAAAGAAACCAATATAACTGGTAGAGAAGACAATGAAAATCTTTCCACTGAGATTAGTAAGGCCAGTATGATACCTCTACATGAAGCATACAGCTACCCCTGTATACTTTAACAGATATTAATTTTGCTGTGACCTTGCAGCCATATTCACAACTCCATTAAATATTTTTTTATTTACGGAAAGGTTTATTTTGAGGGTTTTTTTTATTGTTTGTTTGGGTTAGGTTTTTTTATAAACTGTAGTGTCAAACTACTATTTCAATCCCTTGGTAATACTTACAGTAAGAAGTGTGACATGTGGAAAACTGTCTGGGCATCAACCTAGAGTATATCAAAACAGCAGCAACAAGCCTGGCAACAGATCAGAATCCACTACAGTACTTGGCAAATGATGGCAAATGTACTGCCAACATGTGATGCCCTTATTTTTAAGCCAAAGGTAAATGTAGTTGATGTTTCTTACTAAGAGTACTGTGCCCAAATGCCACATGTGAGGTCAAGTAAGGATACTGCAAATAATTCCTAGTGATTTTTTACCAGTCTGCTTCTTTAAGAATGGTGAGATATTGAGACTAAAATGGCTGTTTCTACACTAATATTATAGCTCACCCAAGAAAACACATCAGTGTTACAGGTTTCAAAAGCAGCACTGACTACTATTTTAACTTAATGACTATATTCAGGAGTGTAATATTCTCTCACAAATGAATAAAGCACACCACAATGGTGAAATCCTATTTTTTTTATTTAGTAAAATAAAGGATGACAGATNTGAGATTTAGCTAATGATGTAAATCACCAGTTTCAGTGAGCCTTGGCTTTGCAATACTTTGGCTTTAAGTCAGAAAAGCTGCCCAAAGAGTCTGAAATAAAAAAAAAAATCTTGTTTCTTTTCCTCCCTAGTGCTCCTCACATTCCTAAAACAGCCATAAGAATCTATCATTACTTCCCCTTTGAAGCCATTCCACCCTTGAGGCACTGTACTGCAAGATACCATTTAGCAGTCCTAAAGAAGCAGTTTGGAGGACTCCAATTAAGCACTGAGCAGAGAAGTGAGTTAGGTAAGGGAGGGACAGATTAGGGTTCAAATTAAGGCTGAGCAGGAAAAGAGTTTTGCGCTTGCATGATCTTTTTTGTTTTGTTTT